>PVJS01013637.1:0-41750 GCA_004027185.1 Glis glis | reverse complement strand
TTTTTTGCGGTACTGGGGATTGAACGCAGGGGCGTTCTACCTCCACGCTACGCCCCCAGCCCCATTTTTTATACTTTATTTTGAAACCGGGTCTCACGAAGTTGCGGAGGGCCTCACTAGGGAGAGAGAGAGATAGAGACAGGGAGAGAGAGAGAGCGAGAGAGCTGAGGCTGGCCGCGAACCCGGATCCTCCGGTCTCCGCCTCCCAAAGTACTGGGATTACAAGCATGCGCCACCACGCCCGGCTCCAGTCTGATTTTTTATTCTTTATTTTGAAACAGGGTCTCACTAAGTTGCAGAGGGCTTCACAAGTAGCTGAGGCTGGCCACGAACCTGTGATTCATCTGTTTCAGTCTCCCAAGTACTGGGATTACAAGCGTGCGCCACCACGCCTGACTGAAAACATTTTTTAACTGTAGTTTCTAATCATTGTTTTTTCTATAAGGGGACACAATTGATTTTTGCATTTTAATCTTGTTTCTAGGGATTTTGCTGAATTTGTAGATTATCTTGATTTTCTATGTAAACAATTACATCAATTGTGAATACAAAAGTTTGCTTCTTCCTTTCTAACTCTTATACATTTAATTTCTTTTTATTGTAGAGTTGTTTGCTAGGACCTACAGAACTAAGATGAATAGCAGTGAAGTGATGGTAGACATCCTTGTCTTATTCCTGACTTAATGAAATGCTTCTTTCAAATGGTTTTGTTTTGTTTTGTTTCTTTATTCGTTGGTTGGTTGGTTGGTTGGTTGGTTGGTTGGTTGGTACTAGGGATTGAACCCAGGGGGGCAGTCTACCTCCAAGCTATACCCAGTCCTGTTTATATTTTATTTTGAAACAGGGTCTCGCTAAGTTGCTGAGGATCTCACTAAGTTGCTGAGGCTGGCCTCAAACCTACAATCCTCCCTGTCTCAGCCTCCCAAGAACTGGGATTATAGGCATGTGCCACCATGCCCGACTTCTTCCAATATTTAATTAGAAAGTATACTGAGTAAGCCATGTGTGGTGGTACAGTCCTGTAATACCAGTACTTGGGAGGCTGAGATAGGAGGATCACAGGTTTCAGGACAGCCTCAGCAATGTAATGAGACTCAGCAACCTAGTGAGACCTTGTTTCAAAACAACAACAAAAATTTTTAAAGGGCTGGGAGTGTAGATTGGAGGTTCAATCCCCAGCACCACACACACACACAAAAGTATACCAAGTATATTGTTGTCGCAAATTTGGGGTGGATACCCCTTATCAAGTTAAGAAAGTTCCTCCTATAATGAATTTGTTACGAATGTGTACTGCAAATTAAATTTTATAAAATGTTTTCTCTGGGCCGGGCATGGTGGCTCACACTTGTAATCCCAGTACTTGGGAGGCAGAGACCAGAGGATCTGGGTTTGCAGCCAGCCTCAGCTACTTAGTGAGGCCCTCCGCAACTTAGTGAGACCCTGTTTCAAAATAAAGTATAAAAAATAGGGCTGGGGGTGGAGCTCGGAGGTAGAAAGCCCATGGGTTCAATCCCCAGTACCACACAAAAAAAATGCTTTCTCTGTATTAATTGAAATGATTATTTAATTTTTACCTTTTATGTACAAATGCAGTAAATTAAATTAATACATTTTCTAATGTTTTAGTATTATATTCTGAGATAAGCCTAAACAAATATTAATTTTAATGCATTATTGGATTTAATTTTCTATTATTTTGTTTAGGATTTTTACTATTACATTTATGAGTCTACAATTTTCCTTAACCATTTATACTTTATATAGTTTTGGTATTAAAATTCTTCAAGCATCACACAATGTTTTAGTCATACCCTTTCTTTTTTCCTTCCTTCCTTTCTTTCTTTTCTTATTTATTTATTTATTTATTTTGTACTGGGAATTGAATCCAGGGGCATTCTACCTCTGAGCTACCCCCCTGCCCTTTTTATTAAGTTACTGAGGTTTCATTAAATTACTGAGGTTTCATTAAGTTACTGAGGTTTCATTTCTTTTCTTTCTTCCTTCTTTCCCTCCCTTCCTTCCTTCCTTCTTTTTCTATATGCTAGAATAGATTGTACAAGATTATGATTACTTGTTTCTTAGGTGTTTGGCAGAACTTACTTACAAAACCTCTGGTCTTGGTATGTTTTGCTTTTGTACATAGATTTCAAACTACCAATTCAACTTTTTAAAAATAACTATAGCTCTCGAATTAGATTTTCTATTTCTTTTTTAGTTCATTTTGGTAAGTTTCCTTTTTCTAGGGAACTGAGTATTTCATATAAGTTTTTAAATTTAGTTGCGTAAAGCCGGGCGTGGTGGTGCACGCTTGTAATCCCAGTACTTGGGAGGCGGAGACCTGAGGTTCCGGGTTCGCGGCCAGCCTCAACTACTTAGTGAGGCCCTCCACAACTTTGTGAGACCTGGTTTCAAAATAAAGTATAAAAAATAGGGCTGGGGGTGTAGCTCAGAGGTAGAACGCCCCTGGGTTCAATCCCCAGGACCACAAAAAAAAAAAATTTAGTTGCGTCAAGTTTATAACATTCTCTTATTCTTTTAAAAATCTGTTATATTTGTAGTGATTTCCCTTTTTAATTCCTATCAGCTTATTAGTCTTTTCAAAGCATCAGCATTTTGTTTTCCTTATCCTTTCTATTATAATTTGTTTTTCATTTTACTAATTTTTGCTCATTATTTCCTTTCCTCTGCTTTCTTGTGTTCCATTACCGATTATCTGCATTTGGACACATGGCTCATTAACTTCTAGTCTTTCTTTTTTGATAAATTAGCATTTAAAACCTCTTTAAATTTCTCTCCATGAATTAATCTGCACAAGTTTTGAAATATATTTTGTTATTTAACTCTATAATATCTAATTTTATTTATGAGCTATTTTTTGACTTATAAATTATGATTTATTCTAAAAGCTACTTAGAAGTCTTTTTTGTTTTTGTTTTTGTCTTTGTGTGTGTGTGTGTGTGTGTGTGTGTGTGTGTTTAGTGCTGGGCACTGAATCCAGGTCCTCATGCACGCTAGGTGTGTTAGCGTTTTGCCACTGTGACAAAATACCTGAGATAATCAACTTATAAGGAGGAAAGGTTCGTTTTCACTCATGGCTTCAGAGGTTTTAGACCATCGTTGCTCGTCCCTGTTGCTTTTTAGCCTGCAGCAAGGCAGAAGGTCATAGTGGCCACACATGATGAAGGAAACCTCATCTCCTGGCAGCTGGGAAGGAGGGAGAAAGAGAGATGTTCAAGGGTACATCCCCAGGGACCTTACATTTTTCCACTAGATCCCACTTCCTAAAGGTTCTACCTCTTAACAGTGGCATCAACCAAGGGCCAGTCCTTCAACACATGAGCTTATGGGAGACATTCAGATTCACACTTAAACACTGGGCAAGCACTCTACCACTGAGCTATACCTCCAGCCCATGATGTATTCCTAAAGTTACTTAGAAGTGTTTTACATTTCCACACATATGGGGTTGTTGTTGTTATTATTATTATTATCATTATTATTATTATTATTTCATAGATCAGAGGATGTGACCTATTTGATATTGACTTTTTGTTCCCTGGAATTGAGGTGGTGGCCTCAGAGACCTGGATCCTTCTCTTTCTGTTCCATTATCCTAATACCTGGCTTCCATCATATACCTTTTTTGTGTTTCTTACTGTTTCCAGTAAAATGTTTTGCATATAGCAGCTGTAGGGCACACCCTAACACATGAACATCCGTGTTACATAGGATGGAAGTAACAGCCCAAACTCAATAATCACAAAATTCACCATGAATCATTCTCATCAGCTTCTTTCTCTCAGAATTCAGAATCCAGAGTTCAGAGTCATATTCTGGAATTCCTCATCAGAAGTCTGGGCTCTATCCCTTGCCTCATCTCTGGCCCCGGGGTGGGGGGGCTGGCTCCAACATTAGGCAGTTGGGGGATATTTGTTGTATTAAAGAATGCATAAATAGAAAAGAGCGAATACTCCTTGCAGGCTAATCTTGCAAGCCCCAAACTAGAAACAAATGGCAAGTTTTCCAAACAGTAATTCAATACTCTCTCTAAAAGGACTGGAACTAGAACAAGCAGGTTTACAGTGCAAGCAGAATCATCATGTACTGCACTTACTTAGGGAGAAAATTTTAAGGAAATTTGATTTCTAAATAACATTCTGAAGGCTCTCAAACATACATTCACACATGTTCTGGTGGACCTGCCACACGTGGTTTCTATTTTTCACAACATATGCAGTGTCTGTCTGCTCAGAACAGTTCCCACTCCACACCTGATATTGTTCACAGAGCAAGTCTGAGATAGTTGAGCCAAAGGCACATGTATACTAGGGAGTAGGAGTCTGAAGTTTAGGGCAAATGACTACATTGTGTTTTGCAGGCTGTGCTTGGTAGCTCTAGAACTGCACCCTTCCACCTTGCTTTGGCAAGCCAATACGGCTTGGGTGTGGTTGCTCAAAAATATTCCCCAAGAGCAATGACAATTCTTTTGGATTCCTGAACACACCATCTCTGTGGTGGGAGAACTCTGGGCTGTGTGTCCAGGCCTCTCAATGAAGTTTTAATCAAAGCTTCGTTTCCTTCCCATTGTTGCTTTTGGAATGGCCTTGTTCTCGGAGCCCTAGCTTTGACAGCAACACCTCGCCTGAACTTTTCCATAGCGGCCCTTGGACTTCTGCCCCACCCCCTTCCATCTGCACGCCCCCGTTTCCTCTCTTCTGTTTTGGCTCTGCGTGGCTCTTCTCAGTCGAGTGGCTGAAGAGTAATGAACCCAAAATACCTAAGTAACAAATGAGTCACCACGCTTCCACAGCAGAGCTCTGATGATCAGCGGGTGTGTTGGGGGGTAAATAGCAGAGGAGGTGGCTGCCCTGAGGGAGAGAGAAAGAGAGAGAGGGAAGAAATAGAAACAAAATGAACAAGTTGGCAGAGGTGGCTAACAGCAGGCCTAGTGGGTGGAGGGGGCGGGAACTTGGTTGGCTCACAAAGGTGAGATCAGCACTCTGGCTTGTCACGCCCTGCCTGACTCAAGCTAAGCCCAGGCCCCTGAGGAACTGCTAACACTGGGCTAGCTAGTACAATTCAGCTGGCCGAGTCACCTAACTGCTGTCCTTTCCTGTATACAAGTTCTGAGACACAGGACTTGGAATTCTTCCTCCTAGTTGCTGCAAAACTGCTAATCAGACACCCAAGATGATATTGCTCCAGGTATTCCCTTTCTCATTATGTGATACCTGGGTACCAAAGATCAAGGCAGAATTTACATCTCTCCTTTGTACTTTTTTACTTGAGGTTTTTTTTTTTTTTTTTAGAATGCATCATTTTCCCAAAACCCTAACTCGATGTATAATAGAATTGGGATGACCACCTCAAGGCCAAGGCTTTGGGCAGTGCTGGGGGAGGTCCTGATGAAAGACCAGGAGGCCGTGGTTCTGCTGAGAGACCTTGTGATGCTGCCCCATCAGCACCAGCTTTGCTTAGAATCCACTGGGTATTTGTCCTGGTAGTTTAGGGCATGACTCTTACTTTTTTTACATTTCCAAGTAAAAAAGGAGTGGGGTAGGCTGAGCCCTTGGAATATGTCTAATGATCTGATTTCATGAAGATCTGCCTGGCCGGCCCACAGTCCTTCTCTAAGACTTTTAAACTGTCACAACAAGAGGCCAGAAAGAAAAAAACCACATGGGCAAGGAACAGGCTAAGATGCATCTGGGACTATTAATGTGATATGACTACTAGGAGAATCTTTTGAAGAAAAAAAATTACAAAATTTCCCCTGAGATAGGCAGTCTCAGATCATGAGGATGGCAGGATTTGATCACAAGCTGTCTGGTTCTCTTTTAGGTCAAAACCAGGAAGTTTAAGCACTAGCTTAAAAACAGGGGAAAACGAAATTAGTTGATGTGAATTTTTAAGCACCAGCCGTGTTCCGCTTTGCTTGACCTTGCACAGCGAGCTGGTGTCAGCCTCTGGTTTTATCTCCTGCAGCTCTCCCACCCCTATCCCGCATAAGTATAAAACCAGATGCCATGACTTGGAAAGAGCAGAGCTAGAGCTCAGGAGGAAGTGGGAAGATGTAAAGCTAACACAACTTTGGCAGCCAGAAAGAAAACGATAGCCCCTGGAAAGAAAGACCAGACCTAACACTTGATAAAGGCAGACTTTCTGGTCCCCATTAAGTTCCTTAAAAGTACTTGCCTCCACGCACTTCAACTTCTGCTGAGCTGAACCACCAGTGAATAACTGAAAATTCTCCTTGGAAATGATCCGTGAAAATCATCTCAGGAAAGTCTAAATCAAGATCACACACACACACACACACACACACACACACACACACACTTTTTTATTAGTGCATTTTAATTACATAGAATAATAGGTTTCATCCAAGTTGCTGCAAAACTGCTAATCAGAGACCCAAGATGATATTGCTCCAGAGCCATTCCCTTTCTCATTCTTTGATATCTGGTCCTGAAAATCAAGGCAAATTAGTGGGCCGAATTATGGGGCATATAAGTATATTCAAAATGTTTTTTAAGATTATCTAGCCCAGTGCAGTGGTGCATGTCCATAATCCCAGGACTTGGGAGACTGAAACAGGAGGATCACAGTTTTGAGGCCACTTGGTGAGACCTTGTTTCAAACTAAAAAGGGATAGGGGTGTAGCTCAGTGGTAGACCGCTCCTTGGTTCAATCCCCAGGACCACAAGAAAGAAAAATTAAACAATACATGCTTGTTTTATAAATATAAATAGGAACAAGCCGGGCGTGGTGGCGCACGCTTGTAATCCCAGTACTTGGGAAGCTGAGACCGGAGGATCTGGATTCACATCCAGCCTCAGCTACTTAGTTAGGCCCTCTGTGACTTAGCGAGACCCCGTTTCAAAATAAAGAATAAAAAATAGGGCTGGGGGTGTAGCTCGGAGGTAAAATGCCCCTGGGTTCAATCCACAGTACCCAAAAAAATAGTAGGAACAAAAAAATTAACCATAGTTCCAACCTTTATATACTAACATTTTTAGGGTGTTTCCTCCCAGTCCTTTTACAGGTATAGATTTATTCTTTTTTCTCTTCTTTTTCCCCTTGGTACTAGGAATTGAACCCAGGGGTGTTTTACTCTGAGCTACACCCCCAGCCCTTTTTATTTTTTATTTTGAAATGTGATCTCACTACATTGCTGAGGCTGGCCTCAAACCTGCAATCCTCCTGTCTCAACCTCCCAAATACTGGGATTACAGGTGTGCGCCACCACACCTGGCTAAATTTATTCTTTTAGCATAGTTGCATTCATTCTGTATATGTACAATCATGTTTTCTGCTTTTTTGCTAAATATATCTTACTGTTTTTCCCTGTTGTCATATGGAAAATTAGGCAACTGTGATCACTAATAATTCTCTAATAATCCATAGAGTTATCTTAACCTTCCCTTATGTCTCAGATATGGATTTGTTTCCAACTTTTTGAATTATAAAACTTTTTCTTTTTTATTAAAATTACAAATCTTTATTTAATTAAATTACAAAATTTGGACATTTTTGCATCAGCCCTACCACTTAACCCTGTGGCAAATTGCACCAATATTAGCCAGGTGTGGTGACACATACTTGTAATCCCAGTACTTGGGAGGCTGAGACAGGAAGATTGCAGGTTCAAGGCCAGCTTTGGCTACTTAGTGAGGCCCTCCGCAACTTAATGAGACCCTGTTTCAAAATAAAGAATAAAAAATAGGACTGGGGATATAGCTCAGAGGTAGAATGCCCCTGTGTTCCATCCCCAGTACCTAAAAAAAAAAATTGCACCAATATCTGGCTCATTGACATGAAGGCTGCAGGACAAACCTACAGGACAATCAGAGGGAGCTGCCAAAATAGACTCCCGGGAGAATCTGTCCACTCTTGAGCTGTAAGACTTACAGATGTCTGGTACAGGGATCTTGAGGGACACAGAAATTGCCTGGGGCATGGTCACCAGCCATCTAGCTATATATTTCCTTGTCAAATGTGACCCACAAATCCCATCTCCAGGTCAGGGAAAGAAATTATTTTCATGAGCAAAAAGAAAAGACAGGAATAACACATGGCAAAGCTGAGGATCTCAGTTTTTAAATATAAAGGGTCAGAGTGTCTCTTATTCAGATTTCTTATTGGAGCATTATCATGCGGGGGGAGGGATTCCCTATTGGGTCGCTTACTGGAAAGGTATGTTTTGAGCTGCAATTAGCAGTAGAGGCAGATAGAGTTGGCATCAGTCAGGATGGGCAGAGTCAGCTGTGGATATAATTTTTCATTTGCTAAATAACTCACAGTTATATGTTTGTCATTAAATACTTCTTCCAAATGTTGTTTTCTTTCAAAGGCAAGTCCTGTGTTATACAGAATATAGTTCCTAAGGATGAAGAAGGAGCATACATTCCACACTACATTCTTCTTAGTGATGATTTCATATAAGATTCTCAGCAATCCCTCATTTTGCATGTGAGTCGATTAAAGAGCAAGAAAATAAAATAACTCGCTGAAGGGCATGTGGCTAATAAACATCTGAGCCAGGATGAGAACCCAGGGCTGACTTCAGAGCTTGTGATCTTTGCACTGTCTGCACTGTTCTACCTCCCTTGTTACACTTCATAGATGAATGTTCTTGCAATAAAAAACCAAGTTAATGCTTACTGATCCAAGGCAGGGCTTTCTCTGATATTCAGGAGCCACTGTTATGAGTGGGATAATTCTTAGCATTCTTCTGAGAGTCCCTTAAAGACAATTCATGAACACTGGGGTCAGCCAGGCAAACTATTGATGAAGAAGTCTTCCATGAAGTTCGTAGGGGTGTGGGGGGAAGTACTGGAGTGAACTCAGGAGCATTCTACCTCTGAGCTACAACCCCAGCCCTTTTTATCTTTTTGTTTTGAAACAGGGTCTTGCTAGGTTGCTGAGAGCCTTGCTACTTGCTGAGTCTGTCCTTGAACCTGCAATTCTTCTGCCTCAGCCTCCCAAGTACTGGGATTATAAGTGTGCACCACCAAGCATGGCTGCCCTTAAAGGCTCCACAGAAGCCACAGGGCAGGGGTAGGGGGGTGTATCTAAGTGGTAGAACAGTTGCCTAGCATGTGCAAGGCCCTGGGTTCAATACCCAGTACCCAGTATTGAAAAAAAGCCACAGGGCAGCTTCTACCTCTTCTTTTTTGCCAAGGCCAGTCCTTGGGACATATTATAGTTGATGGAAATGGAAACTGTTGCTCCTACTGAACTTTTTAATGAATGATTAGATCATAACATAAGTGTCTGTTTTCCCACTGGACTTGAGTTTGGTAATGTCAGGAACCACATCTGTTTTCTTCATTGTTCTATTCCCACTCCACATACAGGGTTTGGCCCACAGTAGATTGTCTTGGTCCATTTGGACTTTTATAACAGAATATGATAGACTGGGTGACTTACCACAGAAATTTATTTCTCACGTTCTGGGGGCTGGGAAGTCACAAGGTCAAGGTGCCAAGATATTCGGTGTCTGGTGATGGCCCCTTCCTATTTCAAATAGAGCAGTCTTCTCACTCCTCACATGGTATAAAGGGCAAGGGAGCTCTCCAGGGCCTCTTTTATAAGGGCATTATTATGGTTTGGCTCTCAAGTGTCCCCCAAAGACTCCTATGTGGAAGGCTTGGTCCGCAGTGCAGCAAGCTCAGGGGTGGGGCTCTTGGGAAGTGACTGGATCACGAGGGCTCAGAGCTCATCAAGGGACTGACCCATCAAGGGATTCATATATGATGGCATTGTCAGAAGGTGGTGGAACTTGCCAGCAGTGGGGCCTAGGTTGTCTCGGGCCCCTTCCTCATTCTCTTTCTCTCTCTTTGCTTCCTGGCTGCCACGAGCTGAGCTCTCCTCTGCCACACTCTGCCATGATGCTGTGCCTCACCTCAGGCCCAAAGCAAGGGAGCCAGCCAACCGTGGACTGAACCTCTGGAGCTACAAGGCAATAAGGCAGAAGGCAAAATAAACCTTTCCTCCTTTACGTTTTTTGTTCAGGTATTTTGTAACAGCGACCAGACATCTAACATAAACATTAATCCCATTCATAAGGGCTCCACCCTCCAAATCTAATCGCCTCCCAAAGGCCCTGCCCCCAAATGCCATCACCCTGGAGATCAGGATTCAACATATGAATGTGGGGGGGGGCATTCAGTTTATAGCATAAATGTTCAATAATGCTTTTTGAATGAATGAATGAATGAATGAATGAATATAATATCTGGGCCAAAGATGTGGGCTAGAATTATATAGGATTCCCCTCACATAGATGTATTTCTCAGGATGTGAAGTCTGAATCAAATCAAGTCAGGGAGTATATGTAGTCAGTTTCCTTTTTCTTTTTTTTGTACTGGGGATTGAAACCAGGGGCATACTACCTCCGAGCTACACTTCCAGCCCTATTTTTTATCCTTTACTTTGAAAAAGGATCTCGCTAAGTTGCCGAGGGCCTCCCTAAGTAACTGAGGCTGGCTGAGGACCTGGGATCCTCTTGTCTCAGCTTCCCAAGTAATGGGATTACAAGCGTGCGCCACCACACCCTGCCAGTTTCCATTTTTTAATATCCACAGTAAACTCTTGGTCATAAGCATGAAGCAATCTAAATGAGAAGTGAAGAGTTTTCCTTTTCTCCTGGCCCTGCAGCATGAGGTGAAGATAAACTTTCTTTTTCTCTCTTCTCAATTCCTCAATCAAACTGGATTTATGTTGGGCTTAGGCAGACACTCCCTCCTAGAGAAAGTACTTACAGCATCCTGATTGTTTCTCAAAGGGAAAATTTGGGTTGAGAGTATACATTAAGCCCAGTCTTTAAGCAATTAATATTTTGCCTGAGAAATAAAAGGCAAGAACATGATGAATGGATTTTGCCATAATCCTACATCTCCCAAATGCGTAAACTCCAGGAAAGTCCAGATCCTCAACAGAAGCCCATCTGCTGCATTTCTAGTACAATCCTCCTCTGTTTATATTTGCTCATTTCCCTCGCAGAGTGCCAGGAGAGAAAAAGTGATATTTAAAAAATTCATCTGCTAGTATTTATGCAAACACTTTTCTCTCCAAGTGTGGGTTGCACGGTGTGAGTGAAGCAGACACAAATGCCTTCAAGGGACCACAGAGGAATTTTAATGAAAGAAAGGGGAAAATATACACCGAGGACCCCTGAAGTTGTTGTTGAAGGGACATGAACTGTCCTCAGACCAGTGACACTTGGCAGGGGAGAAGTTCCTGGCCTTGATCCCCAGCTTTGGAGGCTCATTTGAATCTGTCAATGAATCTTTATTATTTACTTTTTTTTTTTTTTGCAGTACTGGGGATTGAACCCAGGGGCATTCTACCTCCGAGCCACATCCCCAGCCCTATTTTTTTATTCTTTATTTTGAAACAGAGTCTCACTAAGTTGTGTCTTGCTAAGTTGCCAAGGCTGGCTTTGAACCTGCAATCCTCCTGTCTCAGCCTCCCAAGTACCGGGATTACAAGCGTACACCACCACACCCGGCTCTATTATTTACTTTTTTTTGGTACTGGGGACCGAACCCAGGGGCATTCTACTTCTGAACTACACCCCTAGCCCTTTTTATTTTTTATTTTGAAACAGGGTCTTGATAAGTTGCTAAGGGTCTCACTCAGTTGCTGAGTCTGGTCTCGAACCTGCAATCCTCCTGTCTCACCCTCCGAAGTACTGATATTACAAGTATGGGCCACTGCACCTGGCTCAATGAATCTTTATTGAGCTTTTATTACATGCTAGCCAGTGTGGGGATTATAAAAGCTTAAGATTCCTGATTGAACCCAGCATGGTGGCACATATCTACAGTCCCAGTACTTGAGAGGCTAAGATAGGAGGTTCACAGGTTTGAGGCCAGTCTCAGCAATTTAGCAAGGCCCTCAATAACTTAGTGAGAACCTGTTTCAAAAAAATAAAAAATAAAATGGGCCTGAAGGTATATAGCTCAGAGGTAGGACACCCCTGGATTCAATCTCCAGTACCACACACAAAAATAATAGTAATAATTATGAGCATGTTACTGATGTGAGGAGAAAGGAGAGGAAACATGGATTGAGCCTCAGTTTGCTGCCACTCTCTGCTGTTTCACATATCTTATTTCATTGAGGTGTCACACCTATCCTATGATGTTATTATCCTCATCTTTCAGAGCAAGGCTACAGTGACCATATAACTTGCTCAAGATTATATGACAGGTTATTTTGAAAATTTATGCTCCCTCTGCATCACACGAAAGTAGTTTGTTTCCTTCTTTTCTTTTTTCTTTTTTTGAGGTACCAGGAATTAAACTCAGGGGCATTCTACCTCCAGGCTACATCCCCAGCCCTATTTTTTATTTTTTATTTTGAAACAGGGTCTCACTAAGTTGCAGAGGGCCTCACTAAGTAGCTGAGGCTGGCCGCAAACCCAGATCCTCCAGTCTCAGCCTCCCAAGTACTGAGATTACAAGCGTGCACCACCACACCCGGATTTTATTCTTTATTTTGAAACAGGGTCTCACTAAGTTGCGGAAGGTCCAACTAAGTAGCTGAAGCTGACCTTCAACCTGTGATCCTCTGTCTCAGCCTCCCAAGTACTGGGATTGCAAGCATGTGCCACTATGCCTGGCTACACATAAGTAGTGTCTAAGATTTGAAATCTAATGGTATATATGTTTTAAATCTAAATAGCTAACATTTGTTGGGTGCTTACTTTGAGATAGGCAAAAGTCTAAGTTCTTGTGTATATATATATATATATATATTAGTATATTTAAACTCTGTGACTACCCCATGAAGTATATACTGCTATTACCCCATTTTAAGGATGAAGAAAGCCGGGCGTGGTGGCGCACGCTTGTAATCCCAGTACTTTGGGAGGCGGAGACCGGAGGATCCGGCTTCGCGGCCAGCCTCAGCTCTCTCGCTCTCTCCCTCTCTCTCTCTCTCTCTCTCTCTCTTTCTCTCCTTAGTGAGGCCCTCCGCAACTTCGTGAGACCCGGTTTCAAAATAAAGTATAAAAAAATAGGGCCAGGGGTGTAGCACGGAGGTAGAACGCCCCTGGGTTCAATCCCCGGTACTGAAAAAAAAAAAAAAAAAAAAAAAAAAAAAAAAAAAAAAAAAAAAAAAAAAAAAAAAAAAAAAAAAAAAAAAGGATGAAGAAACTGAGTTTAGATATAAGTCAAGTTGTCCAAATCACAAAAAATAGCAGGAGAACCAAGATGGCGGGATAGCGAGAGGCAGCGCGTCGCCGGTGCTCTGAGACTCGGAGCTCGGCCAGTGGGAAGACTGCATCTTGACAAGAAAAGTAGGACAGCCATAACTCAACAAAACAATGAGAACCAAAGTGCAGCGGAATGCCAGGCAGTGGAAAGAGCAGAGGGCAGTTGGGAGCTCAAAGCATTTCACCTGGTCAGTGAAGAGCAGAGACAAAGGCGCCATCTTGGCTGAGCCTCGCCAGCACCACAGCCCCTGGAATCCTCCAGCAAAGAAACAGCTGATTCTTTTGAAACCAGCGATTATAGCCCACCATCGAAAGTAGTCTACATCGGACCATGATGAAGACTAAGTTGAACCAGATCCGCACCTACAACGGAGACAACTGCAAAGGGTAGGACGGGAGCCTCAGCCCCCACAAAGAAAGTGACGTGGAGAGACATAGATGAGGCGGCCAGACACAGGAGCGGCCCAACACCGAGAAAATGAGAGGGTGAAACACGGCCCCCCTGGAGTAGCCTAGCACCAACGCAGAACACCACAGCACTGAGGACATGGATGGACATGGCATGGCCCCCCGGAACCGCTCAATGAGAATACGGGTGAGTGAGATAAAGGGAGGCAGCGTGTCACCGGCACTCCGAAACTCAGAAATTGGCCGGCGGGAAGACTGCTTCTTAACAAGAAAAGTGGGGCAGACAAAACTCAACAAAACAAAGAGAGCCAAAGAGCAGCAGAGTGTGAGGCAGTGGACAGAGCAGGGAGCTAAACAGAACTCCACTCATTTCACCTGGTAAATGGAGAGTGGAGGCAAAGGCACTATCTATGCGGGGCCATGCCTATACCACGATTCCCAGAGACCAACAGCAAAACGACAGCAGATCCTTGTGAAACCAATGACTTTAGACCACCATTAAAACCGATCAACTCCGGAACATGATGAAGCCCAAGTCAATCCAGACCCACACCTACGACGACAATGGTTTCAAGGGATGGGCCGTGAGCTTCTGCTCCCACAATGAGTGCGATGAGGAGGACAAAGAAGAGGTAGCCATACACAGGAGCAGCCCATCTCTGAGAACACAAGCCAGTAAGCCATGGTCCCCCATGAGCAGCCCAACACCATCCTGGAACACCCCAGAACTGAGGACATAGGTAGATGAGACATGGCCCCCTCCCCAGTGGCCCAGCACAGAGAACACGGGCAGGTAAGCCCCCGTCCCCGTCCCCAGAGACCCCTGCACTGGGGATGCAAGACAGGTGAACCCTTGTCCCGGCCCCCAGACACCCCAGCACTGGGGACACGGGACAGGCAAGTCCCTGGCCCCGCCCCCAGAGAACCCCTTCCCCCAGCATCGGGGATGCGGGGAAGGCGAGCCCTTGGCCCTGCCCCTGGATAACCCCTCCCCCCAGTGCTGGGGACGTGGGGCAGGAGAGCCCTCGGCCCCGCCCCTGGAGACACCCTTCCCCCGGTACTGATGACATGGGTCAGTACCCCGGTACTGATGACATGGGTCAGGTGGGCCCTCGGCCCTGCCACTGGAGACCCCTGGCGCTAAAGATGCAGAGCGAACAAGCCCTCAGCTAAGCCCCCGGAGACCCCCGGTGCTGGGGACACAGGGTGGGCGAGCCCTGGGCCCCACCCCTGGAGACCTCCCCCCAGCGCTGGGGATGTGGAGCAGGTGAGCTCTTGCCCCCACCCCCGGAAACTCCCCCCCCCCAGCTCTGGGGACGTGGGGCGGGCGAGCCCATGCCCTATCCCGGAGAACCTCTCCCCCTGGCGCTGGGGACACGGGGTAGGTGAGCTCTTGGCCACGCCCCCGGAGAACCCCTCGCCCCGTTGCTGGGGACGCAGGGCAGGCGAGCCCTCAGCCCCACCCACAGAGAACCCCTCCCCCCAGCTCTGGGGCTGCACGGAGTACCCCAGTGCAAAGGTCACGGGAGGATGAGCCACTACCCTGCACAGGAAGAACTTCAGACAAAGAGAGAAAACCTCAGATGAACGAAGAAGGCGAACTAACTGGGTGAGACAGGAGGGAAGGAGAGGGAAACAAACTGATGCACAGGATGGACGTACACAAATTTATCAAAGTCAATCACTATGCTGAAAATGGGAAGGAGGGAGGGGGAGGGGGGTGGGAATTGGGGAGGGCTAATAGACTGATGAGTGCATGTATACGTCAACCACCCTGAAATCCTTCAAGATGTATGATTGCAATGCACTAATAAAATAAAATTTAAAAAAATAAAATAAAATAAAGGAAAATTTTTTAAAAAAAGAAATAGCAGAGTCAAGTCTGGATCTAAGGCCCATATCTTTAACCACTACACTCTCCTTCCTTTGAGGAGTACTTTGAAGCATTTTCTAGTACACATACAACCTCAACCATCCCAAGCCTATCTTGATATAATCAGAACAATATTCTGCAAACATGGTATTTCAATTCCTCTCTAAATCCCTCTTCCAGCCCATATCCCAGAAGCCACACCTGAAAGCTTAATGCCCAAGTAGGTCAAGACTGTTACTGAAAGCAAACTGGATATCCTATACTCTTTTCAAGTTCAAGTCTAGGTAGGTGTGGTGGTGTACACTTATACTCCCAGTGACTCAGGAGGCTGAGGCAGGAGGATCCAAAGTTCAAAGGCAACCTGGGCAACTTAGCAATATACACTGTCTCAAAATAAAAAATGAAAAGGGCCAGGATGTATCTCAGTGGTAGGGTGCTTGCCTAGCATGTGTAAAGCCTCAGGTTTAATCCCTAGCATAGCAAAAAAGAAAAAGAAGCAGAACCAAGTCTATAGTTTTAGAATTTCCCCTGAACGCCAAGAGAACATTCCTCTGCCTGTAGTAGAGGCCAGCAGGACTCCTTTTCCGGCTGATGCAAGAAAGAGATGTAGGGACAGTCCCAGACCAGGCAGGGAGGCTCTTTATCCTCCCCTGGCATCCCCTCTCCAGGTTTCTGCCTGCAGAATGAAATAAATTAAAGCACATCAAGGGTGGGAGAGCTGTCACCCAGTCCCCCTGAAACCCCTTGTCAGGAGACTGCTGGGTCCATGGCCCTACACCACCATGTTTAGAAGGGCAGAGCCCTGGGGAGGCAGCCAGGGCATTTGGGTTCAAAACTTGGGTGCCATTTAAGGAAAAGCAAGCAGAAGAATCAAGGAATCTGAAAGACTTTGCCTTCTCCCAAGAAACAGAGCTAGATCTACAAAACCTCTTTAAATAGTTGAATCAGACTAAGTTTTAAAACCTATGAAGCTAAAATTAGTTTTTCTCCTCCTGCTACCCAGCAGGTGAGGGCTCATAAAAGACATTCTAGTGATTTAGAGAAAAAAGAAACTACATTTTCTTTACACATCTGAGTGGAATGAGTAATTCTGCAACCCTGGTTTACACACAAAAGGCAGGCAGATGTGAGTTTCAGCAGGCAAAATAAAAAACGAAGGCTCACTCCCTCTCCATAATCTTTCTTTAAGGGCTTGGTCTGCCCCCGGTGAGGTCTATGTACTTATTTTAGACAATATAAGCACACATCCATCAACCTCAACCACAATGTTCAGTGTGGGTAAACCACCTGCCTTGCCTGCTGAGACCAAAGATGACAGTGGGGTCTTCTATGTCCAAGGGATGGAACGTCAGCCACTCTCTAGCGCCTGTGGAGTCCAGGACAGTGACAACCCCAGAGGAATCCACGGGGAAAGGAGATCCTCATCTACAGTCACCCTTCACTCCCAACCTGAGAGGAAGATGCTGAAGACCAGCTGAGGAGAAGGAAAGAGGAAGACTACGTGAAGAAGAACTAAGGAGTTACAGTCAGCTCACTTATCTTGCAGGTTCACATGTGTTTGGGGAAAGAGACTCAGTGTTCAATTTTGCAGAAGGTTGCTATCACTCCAGAAATGGAGAATGAGAAAAGAAGAATCTTTTCCAGGTATAGAAAGCACCCTTCCTGTCTGTGTACAATCTTCCCTGACAGCAGATGGCAGAAAGGGTAGTTGATAGAAAGGGTAGCACCCAGGTTTGGAAGCTCAAATCCCAGTTTTGCTGCTTCTTTCCTGTGTAACCCTGGGCAAGTTTCTTACCCTCTCTGTGCCTTCATCTGTAAAGTGGGAAAAATAATAATAATATCTTCCTAGATATCTTCCTAGATGGGTGTAGTGGCATGAGCCTATAATCCCATCTACTTCGGAGGCCGAGACATGAAGATCATGAGTTCAAGGCCAGCCTGGACAACATAGGGAGACCTTGTCTCAAAATAAATAAATAAACAAATACATACATATATACATACAATCATAAAATGACAAAATCCTCATCATAGGGTTGTTGGAGGATTTAATAACATATAAAACCTAAAGAACAATGTCTGACACATAATAAGTCTAAAATAATTTTGGCTACTATTACTATGACGAGTAAGAGTAGTATAATTTTGAAGATCTTTTGAATTTAAGATATCCTTAAATTTATTGACAAGTGATTAAGGATAAAGTCTAGTTGAATTTTCAAAAAACAATTCATAGGGAATCTCCTCGTATATATTCATCACTCTTTGTCAAGACCTGCACCCTACACCCTGCACAGAAATGTGTTCATTCAGTTCATCAGATCCTTCAGCCAATGAGCGTTCTGAAACAATCATTTGTCCTTCTGACCCTTCCTGTCAGGTGTTTTCATAAACATATTGAATAAGGAGACAGTAGTCAATGCTCTCTTTTCCTCCGGTAGGCTGAGTTCAGGAACAAGTCAGTCTTCATTCAGAATGGGCACTTCAGCAAGATAACAGGAAAGAAAGTGGACTTTGGACAAGAGAAGCCTTCAGTTTTTAATTTTAGCTTCACAGCTTCCTAACTGCATGAGCTTAATAGAGTTATCTTTTTAAAAAATGGAAGCCAGGTGTGGTGGCACACTCCTGTAATCCCAACTACTCGGGAGGCAGCAGCAGGAGGATCTCAAGCTTGAGGCCAGACTGGGCAATTTGGTGAGCCTACTCTCAAAAAAACAAAAAACAAAAACAAAAAACAAAAAACAGTTGGGTGTGGTGGTGCATGCCTGTAATCCCAGTACTTGGGAGGCTAAGATAAAAGGATCACAAGTTCAAGGCCAGCCTTGGCAATTCAGTGAGACTCCATTTCAAAATTTAAAAAATAAAATAAAATGGAGCCGGGCATGGTGGCGCATGCTTGTAATCCCAGTACTTGGGAGGCTGAGACAGAAGGGTTGCAGGTTCACGGCCAGCCTCAGCTACTTAGTGAGACCCTCCACAACTTAGTGAGACCCTGTTTCAATATAAAAAATAAAAAATACAGCTGGGGGTGTAGTTCAGAGATAGAATGTCCCTGGGTTCAATCCCAGTTCAGAGGTAGAATGCCCCTGGGTTCAATCCCCGGTACCGCAAAAAAAAAAAAAATTTTTTTTTTTTTACAAAGGGTTGGGGATGTAACTAAGTGATAGAATGCCCCTGGGTTCAGTCCTCAGTACCACAAAAATAAATAAACAAACAAACAAACAAATAAGGGTATAATGATACTAAGATGGCAGGGTCTTATTTGGGAAAATTACATGTGATTATTTTTATAATGTTTATTTATTTTGGTATTGGGATTAAACCTGGGGGCATTTTACCTCTGAGCTAAACTCCAGCTCAATCATTTATTTGTTTGTTGGTTGGTTGGTTGGTTTATTTTGGGTATGTATGCGTCCAGGTGGGAATTGAACTCGGGCATTCTACCTCTGACCTATAGCCCCAGTCATATTTTATTTTTTTAAATTTTGAAACAGGGAGCTGGGTGTGATGGCACATGCCTGTAATCCTAGTACTTGGGAAGCTGAGACAGGAAGATCGCAGGTTCGAGCATAACCTCAGCAATACAGTGAGACTCTCAGCAATCTAGCAAGACCCTGTTTCAAAACAAAAAATAAAAAAGGGGCATGGGGTGTAGCTCAGAGGTAGAATGCCCCTGGGATCAATCCCCAGTACCACACACACACACACACACACACACACACACACAAAAGAAAAAAGAATTGAAACAGGATCTCACTAAATTGCCGAGGCTGGCCTCAAACCTGAAATCCTTCTGTCTCAGCCTCCCAAGTACTGGGATTGCAGGCATGTGCCACTGCACCCAGCAATGTGCAATTACTTAAATGAGTTGAGTTGGCACTCAGTAAATGTCAGTTCCCTCTTCCTCTTCCACCCTTTCTGGCTGAGACACAGAACTGAACAATGCTGGGGGAGGGGGCATCCATCAAACAGTGTGTTCATTTATTTTTCTCCTACTTTTCTGAGGCAAGAGGTCACAGAGAAGACAGGAGACCACAGGCAACTTACTGGTCTAACCTTTTCTACCATCCTCTCTTTTCGTACTTAAACAAAAAATGATCCAAGTCCAGCTGGTTCTGAATTATTTAGCCACTCTACTACCCTAGGAATAGTGTTCTGCTGATCTCTAATGAAGATGGAAACAAGACTGCAAGAAAATTTACCCCAAAGAGCCCCTTTCCAAAGTGCAAGGGCTGTATCCCACACTCCAGGGGGCAGGACAGGTGAGGTGTGGGGTCGGGCTTGGCTGTGGCCCCAGTAACCCTCCTCAGCAAGGGAGGAGGCAGCGTAAGTCCTGCCAGGTCCCTATTGGAGTTATAAGGACAAAGCCTTAAAACCTTGTAAGTCTCCAATCCAATCACCTCTCCTTAGGGCAATTCTCAATCCCAGAGCTATCCTCCTTCCCCTCTTAGATTTGCATTCAAGCCCCAGCCTCCACACACACTAGGAGGCTTCGGCCTCGCCCCACTTCCCCACCCACCCCATTCTCTTTAACCGCCCCCAGAAAGCCTTCCTGAAATGAAGCAGACGCCCGCGAGTCCCTGGGGCCCCTCGATGGGAGTCTTAGCTGCTGACACACACAAGTGCTGACTGGAAAGTACCGCTGCTGAATCGAAAACCCACTTCCCAGAGATGACAGTAGTGCTCAAGGTTTGGTTCCTGGAACCCTACTGATTTGGTCCAGAACCTTGAAGCCAACCTCCAGCCTGTCCTTCCTTGCCTCGGCTCCCAGCTTGTGGGAGGGGTAACAACAAGAAAGGGAAATTGCTACCTACTGTCGACCTGTCATTGCTCTAAGTGTGAATGACTTGACCAACTCCCAAATGCATGTGGTGAAAATTAATTAGTATTTACTGTGTACTCCAAGATGAAAGGTGCCCAAATTAGGTAGAGTGGAGGCAATAGGTAGGGTGTTCTCAGGTGCAGGAAAGCATCAACAGAATGTTCTTTTAGCTTGTAAGTTGAACTTTCATTTTTGCCCAGGTGGGAAATGTTAGGTAACAATTATTTTACTTTTTCCTTTGTAAAACACAGTTTTCCTGTCCCCTTCCAAGTTTGGTGTATGAGCAGTTTAAATACTCCCAGTTTAAATGCTTAGCATTATGATTTAAAAAATAGTGAACATCCTTTAGATTCTTCTTCAAACCATGCCAATTAAAGGGGTACTATCTTTTTTTTTACCTCCTCTTTTTGACAAAGCAAGTAAAATATGCAGGATTATGACTCTAAGATCCTGCTCAATTTGAACGCTGAAAGTTGGCTTTGCCTCCAGCTACATTTTTAGATGGGCTTCATTTCAGACTCATTTTCCTTTTTTGTTTTTTATTTGTGGCACTGGGGTTGAACCCAAGATTTCGCACATGCTAGGTAAGCATTCTACCACTGAGCTACACCCCCAACCCATTTTATTTAATTTTTTTTAAATTTTGAAATAGGGTCCCTCTAAGTCTCCAAGGCTGGCCTCCCGCCTTATCCTTTCAAGTAGCTGGGATTACAGGTGCACACCACCACGCCTGGCTTCAGGCTCATTTTAGAAATGTTGATGTTTATTTGCTCCTAAACCAGTTTTCTTTCTTTTTTTTTTTTTTTTTTTTTGCCTCTCTGCTCAAACTTCAAGAGCACAAAAGGGAAAAAGTTTGCAACAATCATTTGCAAGCAGGCTGCCATCCCAAAGGTCTGATGTAAGAGATGCAAAGCGGGCTGGAGCCAGCCTTGGCAGCTCTGGTGAGAAGCAGCATGAAGGGGAGGAAGTGGTAAGGGGCCTGGTGGCTGTGGAGGTGACTCTGCTAGCTCAGTCAGCACCTACAGACTGATAAAGGCAGCACATGAGCTTGGGCAGCACTCCGAAGCCACTGCCTATCTGTCAACATCGGGAAGGCTGACAGCCAAGGTCCTGCACAGGGCGCCCTCCCCCGCGCTGTCAGTCACACAGGCATGCTTTGAAGTCCCAGGCTGTTTCTTGTAAGACCCAAGACCCAAGCCTCTGCGTTGTTGGCACCTTCTCAGTGCTCCCCCTCACTGCCATGCTTCCATCCACTCTCTTCTTGGGAGGTCCTTGTGACACTCTGGTTCTACTGGAAGTTAATCCCCAATGGCAGGATGTCTACAGCTCAGCTCACTCCCTTAAACAACAACAACAACAACAACAACAAAATAATTAGATTAAAATGAGTCCCCAACCCTGACAATTTGGGGTGAATTTCTTGACTATGCTGCACAGTTTCTACCCACTTTCCACCTTGTATTTGCCATCTTTAGTGACCTTTTCTTTTGATAGGGGCCAACCTATCAATAACCACCCCGCCAGACCATTAGAGGGCAAATGCCCTTCCCTTTTAAATGAACTAATTTATTTATTTATCTTTGTGGAACTGGGGGTTGAAGCCAGAGGAGTTCTACGTCTGAGCTAGCCCCAGCCCTATTTTATTTTTTATTTCGAGACAGGGTCTTGCTAAATAACCGTGCACTCGCCTTGAACCTTTGATCCTCCTGTCTCAGCCTCCTAGTAGTGGGATTACAGGTGTGCGCCACCATTCCTGGCTAAATTCTCTTCCTCTTTTAAAAATTTATCCTGAAAACAATTACATAATTACAATAGCCTTGGACCCTATGCCTAAAGTAATGGGTGATGTGCTTTGAAGCTTCAGGGCCTGTTGCCTCTGGAAGCTCCCGGGACTGTGTCACCTCCATTTATGTGACTTTTCCACTATTCTGCCTCTCTGTCTTCCCTCCTGCACAATTGCCTTGGGGTGAGTTGTGAGATGAAGTTCGAGTTAGTATGCCAATTCTCCATTGAACTCAGACAGAAGACTGACATGGTTTCTTGCCAGGCAGCAATTAGTGACCACAGGACTGAAGTGGTTTCCAAGATTTATGATTTTTCTGAGAGATCCTAATAGCTAACAGCCAACAACAGAGGAAGGGCTCTCCTGCTTATGCTGTGAGCTCTTGGGCATAGCTGGTCTACTGAGGAGGGTTGTTTTCACAATTTTGTGTTTTGCCAATCATTTGGGCAAGTTAAAAATCGCATAAGGTGCCGGGCGTGGTGGCACACACCTGTAATTCCAGTACTTGGGAGGCTGAGACAGGAGGATCGCATGTTCGTAGCCAGTCTCCGCATCTTAGTGAGGCCCTCCACAACTTAGTGAGACCCTGTTTCAATAAATAAATAAATAAATAAATAAGCCAGTCATGGTGGCCCACATCTGTAATCCTAGTATTTGGGAGGCTGAGACAGAAGGATCACAGGTTTAAAGCCAGCCTCAGCAACTTAGCAAGACTCTCAGTAACCTAGAGAGACCTTGTTTCAAAATAAAAAATAAAAAAGGCTGGGGGTGTAGTTCAGAAGTAAAATGCCTCTGGGTTCAATCCCCAGTACCACAATCAAAATCAATCAATATTAAAAACTAAAATAGGACTGGGGGTATAGCTCAGAGGTAGAATGCCCCTGAGGTTCAAGCTCCAGTACAAAAAAAAAAAATCCCCTAAGGTGAGCTTCCTGTCCCTATCACACTGAACTTCATTATGATGTGTGATTACAATGCACCAATAAAAGTATATTAAAAATGAATAAATGCAATCAAATATGATAAAATAAACACTTGTGAAAATGAAAAAATAAATCCCCTATGGCAAATATACCCCATAGACTGTCACTTGCCGGTGCAAAAATAAACAAACTTATGTATGTTTACTGGGAGGAAAACTGGGAAGACAGGGACAATGTCTTTGTATCCCCAGGGTCTAATGGTCTCAAAAAATATTTATTAGCTGGGTGTGGTGGCACACACCTGTAATCCCAGTACTTGGGAGGCTGAGACAGGACAATCACAGGTTCAAAGTAACTCAGAGGTAGAATGCCTCTGGGTTCAATCCCTGCTACCAAAAAATATATATCCATATATTTATTGAGGTTCTTTGATACCTCTGAGGAGTTAATCATGCATAATATTCCAATCATACATAATATTCCAATTCCAGTCTTAGTACTGCACTTAGAAAGTGAATCTCAGCTGGGTGTGGTGGCGCACGCTTGTAATCCCAGTGCTTGGGAGGCTGAGACAGAAGGATCGCAGGTTGGTGGCCAGTCTCAGCTATTGAGTGAGGCCCTCCGCAACTTAGTGAGACCCTGTTTCAAAATAAAGAATAAAAATAGGGCTGGGGGTATAGCTCAGAGGTAGAATGCTCCCAGGTTCAATCCCCAGTACTGAAAAAAAAAAAAGAAAGCAAATCTCTATTTTAAGTACAATCAGTGAATGACGACGGACAGATTGAATTCTTTTTTTTAATGGAGTGTGGTATTGAAGGAAACAGCAGTAGCCTGAGCTCCTCAAATGCTTAGAATTCATTAGGCTGGGTGCTATGGAGCATGCTTTGTGTGTGTGTGTGTGTGTGTGTGTGTGTGTGTGTGGTACTGGGAATTGAACCCAGGAGCATTCTACCTCTGAGGTCCACCTCCAGTCCAATTTTTTATTTTGAAACAGGTCTCAATAAGTTGCAGAGGGCCTCCCAAGTAGCTGAGACTGGCCGAGAACCTGCAATCCTCCTGTCTCAGCCTCCCAAGTACTGGGATTACAAGCATGTGCCACCATGCGCAGCTCTGGAGCATGCCTTTTTTTGCAGTACCAGGGACTGAACCCAGGGGCGTTCTACCCCGGCCCTATTTTTTATCCTTTATTTTGAAACCGGGTCTCACGAAGTTGCAGAGGGCCTCACTAAGTAGACTTGGCTGGCCGCGAACCCATATCCTCCAGTCTTGGCCTCCCAAATACTGGGATTACAAACGTGCGCCACCATGCCCGGCTCTGGAGCATGCTTTTAATCCCAGCTACTCAGGAGGCTGAGGCAGGAAGATCACAAGTTCAAGGCTAGCCTCGGCAATTTAGCGAGATCCTGTCTCAAAAAATACCAAAAAAAAAAAAACCCGCAAAAAATGGGGCGGGTTGGGGATATAGTTTAGTGGTAGAGCTGCCTGGATTTAATCCCCAGTACTGCAAAAAAAAAAAAGGTTTTTTTCATTGATTAGTTCATCAATGATTTGTTTTAAGTGTTTCTTTCTAGAAATTGGTGGGTGAAGAAGGGAGGGTCTAGAGTGGTCAGCAAAATGGCCAGAAGTCCAAACACAGCTACCAGCCAAAGTCTTGGTCTAACAGAGTAGGACTGGACTGTGCCTTTCTGAGGTCGTCAGCAGTCTCCTGGGCCACAGCTTCTGCTTGCTCAGAATGCAATTTGTTCAGACAGTGCAGCTGGGGCAGCAGGGCTCCTGATACAAAAGTGCTGGCTGGTAAGAGAAAATCAAAATAATCCCCATTAAGTTCCCATTAGCTTAAAAATTAGAAACTCTAATGAGAGGCTTCCAGAGCGGGCTGAGCAGCAGGAGGGCACCTCTGATGGACGCTGCCCTCTGTGAAGATGTCACTGTCATCACCACGGGCAAGCTGAGTGCCTGAGTGCCTCAGAGCAGTTTCCCTGGAAGCAGCCAAGATTGATCAGACTCCCCAGGCCACCAAAGCCAAGATGAAGAGACGGCGAAGCAGCCCAGAAGCCAGGATGGCACAGAGGAGCCCCTTGGCCTGAAGGGTGATTGTCTTTAACCCTCAATTTTGTTAATAGTGCCTTAGAATCTCTCTCTGAGTAGATTTAACTTCTATGGTCCCAGATTCTAAATGCCATGGTGTCTAAAGACAATACCTTTTAAAGGACTCCCTCAGCCAGGCATGGTGGCACACACCTGTCATCCCAGTACTTGGAGGTTGATACAAGAGGATCACAAGGGCCGGGCGTGGTGGTGCACACTTGTAATCCCAGTACTTTGGGAGGCAGAGACCGGAGGATCCGGGTTCGAGGCCAGCCTCAGCTCCCTCTCTCTCTCTCTCCGTCTCTCTCTCTCTCTCTCTCTCCTTAGTGAGGCCCTCTGCAACTTCATGAGACCCAGTTTCAAAATAAAGTATAAAAAATACGGCCGGGGGTGTAGTGCAGAGGTAGAACGCCCCTGGGTTCAATCCCTGGTACCGCAAAAAAAAAAAAAAAAAAAAAAGAGGATCGCAACTTCGAGGCCAGCCTCAGCAACTTAGCAAGACCCTGTTTCAAAATTAAAAAAAAAATTAGCCAGGCATGGGGCCACATGCCTGTAATCCCAGTACTTGGCAGGTGGAGACAGAAGAATTGCAGGTTTTGAGGCCAGCATCAACAATTTAGCTAGAACTTCAACAACTTGACGAGACCCTGTTTCAAGATAAATAAATAAATATATGTATATTTTTTTAAAGAGCTGGGGGTGTGGTTCAGAGGGAGAATGCCCCTGAGTTCAATCCCCAGTATCACAAAAATAAAGGACTCCCTCCCCTCTGTGGTTCTTTTTTTTTTTTTTGCAGTACCGGGGATTGAACCCAGGAGCGTTCTACCTCCGCGCTACACCCCCGGCCCTATTTTTTTTTTATACTTTATTTTGAAACCGGGTCTCACGAAGTTGCGGAGGGCCTCACTAAGTAGAGAGAGAGAGGCAGAGAGAGAGAGCGAGCTGAGGCTGGCGGCGAACCCGGATCCTCCGGTCTCCGCCTCCCAAAGTACTGGGATTACAAGCGTGTGCCACCACGCCCGGCCCCTCTGTGGTTCTAAAACTAGGTTCTCATCATATTGAGGAACCTTTTAGAAGAAGATGGGAGCTAGGGAATGCTTATTCTCCCTGGCAGTGAACAACTGTGGAAACACTTCTCACAGACCTGGCAAATTACTTCCAGTGTTTTCTATTGAAATACTCCGCCTCCTTGCTGACTCTGCATAACATCTTGGCACTGCACGGCCCAGTAGTACAGATCATCCCGTGGCACTGAGCCAAGAGTGTGCCGGGCAGCACTTAGCGCCATACAGGGAGTCTGCAGGGCCTTCCAAGCCCCTCTGCCACGCTCCGGCTAGAGCAAAGGAGATTATCAGGCCAAGTCAGGGTGTTGTTGTTATTACCCTGATGTGTAACAAAGCTGTGTGGTGCAATAAATTAAGGCGAAGCTCTGTTCTCACTTTGCAGGCTGCCAATAATTTTATTGTAACAGCTCGAAGATGTGAGTTTTCCTTTTTAGGCAGAGTAGAGGAAGCTGTGAAATTTGAAGAGAGAACAAAAGGATACTGGAGTGTCGTTTGCAAGACAGGTATTGTGCATGTGCCAGCTCATCGGGACATCTAACACCTAACATTTTTGTGCTCAGTAGTATTAGAGAGCTGTGAGGCCTTACAATGCCCACAAGAATTCATTTGAATTCATTTTCATATCAATGTCTCACTGCTGTGTTCTGCTGAGCTGACCTCTGCACCAGACTTGCAGACTTTCTTTTGGTGATAAACCTGAGCTGAGTGTAAGATCTGGAATTGGTTCTGGATCTCATTAAAGTCAGCAAATAAGCAGTAGTGAGATAATTGCATAGGTTGAAATTGTGATAATCTGTCTATTTTGGCAATTACAGTTTTGGAGGTGAAGAGAGGGGCGCTGAGAAGCCCTCCAAGGAACGCAGCAGGACTACAATCTGTTTCACGTGTCTGTCCAGAGAAGCAAATGCCCTGGCTCATTTCCCTTCATACAACACACCATGCTGCAGGAGCCCAGGGAAGGACTCGGGACCTACTTCACCTCTACCCTGGACCACATTCAAAGCCCGAGCAAGGTCTTTAATCACAGCCACTGCATACCTGACACTTCATTAGTTATTATTATTATTATTTATTTTTGTTAAGAGCCCTCCTCTTGATAGCAAACTCTATTTCTAGTCTATGATTTTTGGGTTTTCGTTTTTGGTACTGGGGATTGATCCCAGGGGCATTCTTTCTCTGAGCTACAGCCCCAGCCCTTTTTATTTTTTTATTTTGAAACAGAATCTCGCTAAGTTGCTGAGGGTCTCACTAAATTGCTGAGGCTGAGCCGGGCATGGTGGCACATGCTTGTAATTCCAGTACATGGGAGGCTGAGACAGGAGGATCGCAGGTTCGCAGCCAGCCTCAGCTACTTAGTGAGGACCTCAGCAACTTAGTGAAACCCTGTTTCAAAAATAAAGAATATCGCCGGGCGTGGTGGCGCACGCTTGTAATCCCAGTACTTGGGAGCCAGCCTCAGCTACTTAGTAAGGCCTCTGCAACTTCGTGAGACCCGGTTTCAAAATAAAGTATAAAAAAATAGGGCCGGGGATGTAGCTTGGAGGTAGAAAGCCCCTGGGTTCAATCCCTGGTACCGCAAAAAAAAAAAAAAAAGAATAAAAAATAGGGCTGGGAGTGTAGCCCAGAAGTAGAATGCCCCTGGGTTCAATCCCTAGTACCGCAAAAACAATAACAACAACAACAACAACAACAAATAAAATAAAATAAATTGCTGAGGCTGGCCTCAAACTGGCGATCCTCCCATCTTGGCCTCCCAAATACTGAGAGAACAGGCGTGCAACACCATGCCCAGCTAGTCTGTGTTTTATAAAACAGCCGTTACTTTTTTTTTCTTTTTTTTAAAAACTCACATGGTAGTCATGTAACCTCTGGTTACATAGCCTTCCTTCTATCTTTTCCGTCTGTCTTCACTTTGACTTGTAGGTTGCTTTCCCCTAAATGAGATTGCTGGCACTCTGCTTTATTTATCATTGTATCCCCTGAAACATGTTAAGCTACTGAGCATACAGCGGATACTCAATATATAAATATGATTAATTGACTTTGAAAATAGCCTTCCAGCTCATTCCATAGCCCCCAGCTCTGCTCCCCCAGTTCACCATCACACTCTTACTGTCCTGAAAAAACATGCACTCCTGATTACCTCCCAGCCAAAATTACTGACTCCCTCGCTGACCCCTCAGAAAAATCCTCACACGCCCCCCCCACCCCTCTTAGAAAATACCATGCTCTTCAACTCTTAGCAGCAAATTCAAACACAGAAAATTCCATTCTCTGAGTTTAAGTATTCTCATGAATTCTTTTTTCTTTTTTTTTTTTTTTGCGGTACCGGGGATTGAACCCAGGAGCATTCTACCTCTGAGCTACACCCCCGGCCCTATTTTTTATCCTTTATTTTGAAACCGGGTCTCACAAAGTTGCGGAGGGCCTCACTAAGTAGCTGAGGCTGGCCTTGAACCCGGATCCTCCGGTCTCAGCCTCCCAAGTACTGGGATTACAAGCGTGTGCCACCACACCCGGCTATTCTCATGAATTCTATTTTCTCTCTTATTTCCCCTTAACACATCCTACCTCTAGTTAATCTATAACAAGCCTAATCAGCAGAAACTCTGGGAAAAACTGAGGTCATAATTTCTGAATCTGGTTTGAATTTGGGATTTGCTATCTCAGCTCAAAATTAATATTGTAAATTTACTGGAAGTGTGTTTTCCAATTTCTGGACTCAAATTAATCTTTTTTTTTTTTTTTTTTTTGCGGTACTGGGGATTGAACCCAGGGGTGTTCTACCTCCGAGCTACACCTCCGGCCGTATTTTTTATACTTTATTTTGAAACTGGGTCTCACGAAGTTGCGGAGGGCCTCACTAAGTAGAGAGAGAGAGAGAGAGAGAGAGAGAGAGAGACAGATAGACAGACAGACACACAGAGAGAGAGAGAGAGAGAGAGAGAGCTGAGACTGGCCGCGAACCTGGATCCTCCGGTCTCCGCCTCCCAAAGTACTGGGATTACAAGCGTGCGCCACCATGCCCGGCTAAATTAATCTTTTTTTGCATAAAGTTTGGCATCTGACTTAAGTTATCCATAGGAAAAGGATATTTCCAACTCCTTTTCTGACCTTTCCTCTATCGTAATTCTGCCCCAACACCACACACACACACACACACACACACACACACACACACAACTGAAGATGGATGGAATCCTTCCCTACATTCCCCTTAGGTTTTATCATTGTTTGGAAGCTATTGGTTTTCATCCAGAAGCAGACATGTACAAAGTAAGGAGTTTTAGCTCAGCCATATAAAGTAGCATGCACGCCAGGCTTGAATCCCTCCTCGAGGCTGCTCTGGCTCGTGGTCGGCTTTCTAATGAATAAACAGATTCAGGTTAACAAGCACTTATTGAGCGCTTACTTCATACCCAGTATTGTATTATCTCTTCTATTATCTCATTTAACTTAATTCTTGCTCTTTAAGGTATAAATAAGTATTCTCAATCTATAAATGAAGAAGCAAATATTCAAGAGCCTCAGATGACTTGTACTGAATGAGAGACAAGATTTTTGGATTCCAAGTCCATTGTCCTTCCCATGAGACCATTTCTTGTTGTCTGATATTTAACTTTGTGCTAATGGAATTCTTTTTTCATACTTTTATTGGTGCGTTGTCATTATACATTATAGTGGAATTGAAAGTGATATCACTTGGCGTGTTTCCCTCCTAATCCCACCCCACTTCCCCTTTCTCTCTCCCCATACATGTTAGTGAGATTGCTAGTGATACCTTCATGATGGATGTAACCTTATTTGAACTGTTACTTTCCTCAATCCCCATTTTTTCCCTCCCCATGTCCCTCCCCCAATCCTCTTCCACTATTCTACTGGGTTCTCTCCTCATTTAACTAAAGTCCCTTTTGTTTCCTATTTTCATTCTAGCTTCCACATATGAGAGAAAACATATGACCCTTGACTTCTGGGACTGGCTGATCTCACTTAGCATAATATCCTCTAGTTCCATCCATTTTCCTAAAATTGACATAATTTTCTTCTTTATGGCTGAGTAAAATTCCAATGTGTATATAGACCACATTTCCATTATCCATTCATCTGTTGCTGGACACCTAGGTTGGTTCCATAATTGGGCCATTTTGAACTGTGCTGCTATAAACATGGGTATGCATGTATCACTCTAATATTCTAACTTTAACTTTTTTGGAAAGATACCCAGGAGTGGTATGGCTGGGTCATATGGTGGTTCCATTCCTAGTCTTTTGAGGAGTCTCCATAGTGGTTGTACTAATTTACAATCCTATCAACTGTGTATAAGAATTCTTATTTCCCCACATCCTCACCAGCATTTATTATTGTCTGTATTCCTGATGATTGCCATTCTTTTTTTTTTTTTTTTTTTTTTTGGCAGTACCGGGGATTGAACCCAGGGGCATTCTACCTGCGAGCTACACCCCCGGCCCTATTTTTTATACTTTTTATTTTGAAACCGGGTCTCACGAAATTGCAGAGGGCCTCACTAAGTAGAGAGAGAGAGAGAGACAGGGAGAGAGAGAGAGAGAGAGAGAGAGAGAGCTGAGGCTGGCCGCGAACCAGGATCCTCCGGTCTCCGCCTCCCAAAGTACTGGGATTACAAGCATGCGCCACCACGCCCGGCTGATGATTGCCATTCTAATTGGAGTTACATGGAATCTCAGGGTAGTTTTAATTTGCATTTCCCTGATTGTTTATGATGTTGAACATTTTTTCATATATTTATTGGCCATTTGTATTTCTTCTTTTGAGAAGCATCTATTCAGTTCAATAGCTCATTTAAAAAATCTTTTTGGTGTTGAGTTTTTTGCATTCTTTATACATTATAGGTATTAGTCCTCTACCAGAAGAATAGCTGTAGGTTTTTTTATGAACCCCATTCTGTAGGTTTCTTTCTTCAGATTCTTGATTATATCCTTTGCTGCATGGAAGCTTTTTAATTTGATGGCATCCTATTATTGATTCTCGGTTTTATTTCCTGAGCTTTAGGGATCTTGTTGAGAAGTTTCTACCAGTGCCTATATGTTGGAGAGTTGGTCCTATGTTTTCTTCCAGTAGTTGCAAAGTTTCTCATTTATTTTCTAGATCTTTGATCCATCTGGAGTTGACTTGTGCTAAGAGAATTCTATATTCAATAACTAGAATTCACTGTACAAATTTGTTGTTCTTAAGCAGTCTAAAGAGTACAGAAATCCTATTACAATGAATATCATTGTAACAAATCTCTATTCAGGAGCTGCTATTGACTCCTGATTTCCATCTAGTAAATACTCAAGGAATATTTTGTGAACATTTACCCAAATTTCTCACTGGAAATTTGAAGTTTAGGACACCTTAAAAATTGAAGTCAATTGCTAGGCATCAAGGGAAGGAATAGAAAGCCTGCTGATTCTGTAAGATGTTGGTTGTGTGTTCCTTTATGCCACAGACAGTGACTCTCAAAGTTATGTCTGTTCACTTTGTTGTAAACTAAATTGAAAGTACCATGCAAATATAGAGAAAGAGAACAACAACAACAAAAAACTCCACTTAGATCTTTAAAAAGGTATTTGAAATCATAATGTCAAAAAAAATTTTTTGTATGGTGCTGGGGATTGAATTCAGGGGCATTCTACCTCCAGGCTACACCCCAGCCCTATTTTATTTGGAAACAGGGTCTTGCTAAGTTGTTGAGGCTGGCTGGCTTTGAACCTGCGATCCTCCTGTCTCAGCCTCCCAAGTACTGGGATTACAAGCGTGCACCACCTCGCTCAGCTCATAATGTCAATTTTTTTAAAAAGCAACTTGGTTAATGAATAACTATCTTTCCTATAAAAGTATCTAATGTTTTATTAGTACTTACTATGTGTCAGTTACCATTCTAAATTTTTGTATGTATCATTTAATTTTTTTGAACCCAGGAGTTCAATCCTACCTCCAAGGTGCACCCTCAGCCCTTTTTTATTTTTTGTTTTGAAATAGGGTCTTGCTAGGTTGCTGAGAGTCTCGCTACATTGTTGAGGCTAGCCTTGAACCTGTGATTCTCCTGTCTCAGGCTTCCCAAGTACTGGGATTACAGGCATGTGCCACCCTGCCCAGTTTCATTTAATCTTAACAACAATCCTATGAGGTAATGTTATCAAAACTTCACACATAGGGAAATTGAGGCTCAGAAGGGTTAAATAATTCATTTCAATGTTAATAAAATTCTCTAAAATGTGGTAGGGGGAAGGGTTAAATAATTTGCCCAAAGTCACACAGTTGATGAGTGGTAAGGTCAGAATTTGAACTCATACAGTATGATTCCAGAGCTTATATGTTTAACCACCCATAGGGTTGTTGGATAAAATATAGAATATCTGGCTGCATTTGTTAAACAAATCCTAAATGTTGCTTGGAACTAAAAATGTATTTGTTGTTTATCTAAAATTCAAATTTAGCTAAGCATCCTGTATTTTTATTTGTTAAATCTAGCAACCCTAACCATAGCATTCTGCCTTCTATAAATTCAGATGTTCATATATTGGGGTTGCTTAATTGCAGTATTTACATATGCTTGGGTTTTGTTACAGAAGAATGTTATTTCACATCCACAAAGATAGGGTGAACACTTTTGGATTCCTTTTCCCTCCATTTATTGAAGGCTCAGTTGGTCTGGCAACAGTCTTCTCCCTGATAGTCCAGCTAAGCACAAGCTTTTCTCTTCAGATAAGAAATGACTTTGCTTAGCCGGGCGTGGTGGCACACACTTGTAATCCCAGTACTTGAGAGGCTGAGAAAGGAGGATTGCAGGTTTGCGGCCAGCCTCAGCTACTTCGTGAGGCCCTCCACAACGTAGTGAGACCCTGTTTCAAAATAAAGAATAAAAAATAGGGCTGGGGTGTAGCTCAGAGGTGGAATACCCCTGGGTTCAATCCCCAGTACCGCAAAAAAATAAAAATGAAAAGAAATGACTTTGCTTTCTTGGGGCATTCTGGCCCCCTGCCTGCCTTGGGCTCTCTTTCTCTTCAGTGGCCAGCTGTGTCCTGCCTGCCTGGCGCCCATCATTATCCAACCTCCTTGCTGCAGGGAGCCTTGACTCTTGCTAGGAGGTGCAGAGCTGCGCTGGTGAGCAGCTGCTTCCTTCCAGATGACAAGGTTCACAGAAAGAAATGGAAAAGAAGGAGTAGTTTAGGACTTAGCAGAAAGTGACAGTACACATGGAGCCTGTTGTATAAACATATAAACAGGCAACATATATACCATCAAACAAGTAATTCTGTGTGTGTGTATTGCCCAGGGCCTTGCACATGCTAAGCACATGCACTACCACTAAGTTATACCCCCACTCTAATGTAGGTTTCATGCAATGCACACCATGTACCTCCCTGGCTACCTTCTTTCACCATCCAGATAAGCTGAGCTGAAGAAAAAGAAACTGCTTTTAATGGCTACCTAGAAGCGAAATTTATTGTCCCTCAGATCACACCATGCATTAAAAAACAAATACTGCTGGGCATGGTGGAGCATGCCTGTAATCCCAGCTACTTGGGAGGCTGAGACAAGAAAATCTCAAGTTTGAGGCCAACCTAGACAACTAAGAGCAACCCTGTCTAAAAATAACACATAAATACAAAGGGCTGGGGATGAAGCTCAGTGGTAGAGTTCCCCTGGGTTCAATCCCCAGTACCACATTTAAAAAAAATAAAGGGCTTTGGAATTAACTGATTTGTATTGTCTTTTGTTTTGTTTTGCTTTTGTGGTACTGAGGATCAACCCCAGAGGCATTCTACCTCTGAGTTACACCCCCAGCTTTTTATTTTTTGTTTTGAAACAGGGTCTCACTAGGTTACTGAGAGACTCACTACATTGCTGAGGCTGTCCTCCAACTTGCGATTTTCCTGTCTTAGCCACCTAAGTATAGGGATTATAGGCATGAGCCACCATGCCTGGCTATGTATTATCTTTTAATAATGTGGATAACTGAAAATTGACTGTTTCTTTACAAGCTTGGATATTTATAGAATTATCCCTATTGTGGAGGATTGCAAAACTCCTTAAATAGCATGATCTTTATGACCCTAGAATAAAATAATAATGATAATATTTATTATAACATAAAAATGACATTTCATCATGATGTGCCTGCTTCTATGAAGAGTACTTTACATACTCTTATAGTTTTTACCAAAGCCCTATGAAATTTTGTACTTTTTTTTTTTTGGTACTAGGGATTGAACCCAGGGGCATTCTACCTCTGAGCTACACCCCCAACCCTATTTTATTTTTTATTTTGAAACAGGGCATTACTAAGTTCCTGAGGTTAGCCACTAACCAGAGATCCTCCTGTCTCAGCCTCCCAAGTACTGGGGTTACAAGTGTGTACCACCACACCTGGCTAAAGAGTTTCTTTCTTTTTTGTTTTGTTTTGGTTTTTGGTGGTACTGGGTGTTGAACCCAGGGCCTCAGGCATGGTAGGCAAGCGCTCTACTACTGAGCTACATCTCCAGCCAAATTTTGCACTTTAGTACATATTGCAGAGAAGTACACTGAGGCTGTGAGAGGTTAAGCAATTTGCCCAAGCAGTTGTTAAGTGGCAGAACCTTCATTTGTACCTATGTGATCAGTTGGGTGCAGAGGCACATGCCTGTAATCCCAAAACTTGGGAGGTTGAGAAAGGAGACCATAGGTTCAAGGACAGCCTCAGCAACTTAGCAAGACCTTCAGCAACTTAGCAAGACCCTGTTTCAAGATAAAAAATAAAAAGGACTGGGGGTGTAGCTCAGAGATACAATGCCCCTTGGTTCAATCCCGGATTTCCCCTCAACCCACCAAAAAAACACAAAAACAAACAAACAAAAACTACGTCATCTCACTGTAGGGACCATCTACATAATTACTGCATGACAGTGTCTCTACATAAGATCAGTGGATACAGATAGCCTCCATGGTGAAGAAGCAAGACACACACACACACACACACACACACACACACACACACACACACATATATTTCAGATCTGTTGCTGACTTTAACTTCAAAGGCATGAAGCGTTCTCTTCGTTAAACAGTGAAGACTCTGCAGGAGGAGGAGGAGGAGCAGGTGGGTGGTAAATAGCCTAAATGGTAGCACTGAATTAGATGCTGTATGACTAGTACACAGCATATACCACATGTGACTCACCACTCGTCGGACAACACCTGAACTGGTCTGTCCCCAGCTTCAGCTAGACAGGACCACTGATCATCACTCAGTATGACTGTATACCACAGCAACGTCAAGTTGCCAATAATGATTCTAAATGCTCACTCATTTTCTGGACTATCTCAAGGTCCACTGGTAATAAATAATTTGTGGACCAGTACCAACCCATGCATCACATTTTGAGTATCACTATATAGATAATATCAGCTTAGCACATAATTAATTAAAATATATGAATAACTATGATTAGATGGCTGGCTTATATTCTCTCACGCTCCACGCACACATACACATTCCTCAATATTTACTGGGAATATAGTAATGAACAGAACAAAACAAAACAGATTAACTCCCTGCCTTCAAGAATTTATTTATTTGTTTATTTATTTATTTATTTATTGTGGCACTGGGGATTGAACCCAGGGGTATTCTACAGCTGAGCTATACCCCCAGGCCTTTTTGTGTTTTTATTTTGAAACAGGGTTTTGCTAGGTTGCTGAGAGTCTCACTACATTGCTGAGGCTGGCCTTAAACCAGCAATCCTCCTATTTCAGCCTCCCAAGTACTGGGATTACAGGCATGTACCACCATGCCTGGCAAGAATTTATATTTCAATTCAACCAATGTTTTGATACCTGAAGGTTCAGGTACTAGATTGAGGCCTTGCCAGTTACTAGCTCTGAGCTTTTGTGCAACTCAAGTTTTCCCCTCTGCAAAATGAGGCTAGATAATACTTAATAACCATGTTATTGGTAGAATTATGTCAGTTACCATGGAGTCATTCTGAAAACTATAAAATGCCATACCAATGCCAGGTCCTTCTTGAGGGCAAGGACCATATCTTTCCTATCTTTGTATCTGCAGCAGTAAGCATGAGTCCTTGGCAAGTAGTAAGCCTCAGTTAAAGTTTGTTGAAGCCGGGAGTGGTAGCGTACGCTTGTAATCCCAGTACTTGGGAGGCTGAGACAGGAGGATCACAGGTTCACAGCCAGCCTCAGCTACTTAGTGAGGCCCTCCATAACTTAGTGAGACCCTGTTTCAAAAGAAAGAATAAAAATAGGACTGGGGGTGGCGCTCAGAGATAGAATGCCTGTGGGTTCAATCCCCAGTACCGCCAAATAAATAAATAAATAAATAATAAAGTTTGTTGAATAAAGATGCATAAGGTCCTATAGGTGTGAGGTACATTTTTGTTTAAAATATTATATCCAGCCGGGTGTGATGACGCACGCTTGTAATCCCAGTACTTTGGGAGGCGGAGACTGGAGGATCTGGGTTCGCGGCCAGCCTCAGCTCGCTCTCTCTCTCTCTCTCTTTCTCTCTCTCTCTCTGTCTGTCTCCTTAGTGAGGCCCTCCGCAACTTCATGAGACCCGGTTTCAAAATAAAGTATAAAAAACAATAGGAGCCGGGTGTGGTGGCACATGCTTGTAATCCTAGACTTTGGGAGGCGGAGACTGGAGGATCCAGGTTCGCAGCCAACCTCAGCGTGCATGTGCGTGGCGCGCGCACGTGCGCTCTCTCTCTCTCTCTCTCTCTCTCTTTTCAAAAATAAAGCATAAAAAAAATAGGGCCGGGGGTGTAGCGCGGAGGTAGAATGCCCCTGCGTTCAATCCCCAGTACCGCAAAAAAAAAAAAATTATATCCAGGAATGGGGGTGGAGCTCAGTGGTACAGTTCTTATCTGGCATATGCAAGGCCTTGGGTTTGATCCCCAGCACTGAAAAATAAACAAACAAATAAATAAATGAGTAGATAAATTAATATATTAATCTGCTTTTCAAATTCTTTTTTTTTTGCGGTACCGGGGATTGAACCCAGGGGCATTTTACCTCTGAGCTACACCCCTGGCCCTATTTTTTATACTTTATTTTGAAACCAGGTCTCACAAAGTTGTGGAGGGCCTCACTAATTAGCTGAGGCTGGCCGCGAACCCGGATCCTCTGGTCTCCACCTCCCAAGTACTGGGATTACAAGTGTGTGCCACCACGCCCGGCCTGCTTTTCAAATTCTTAAAACCCACTGCACCAACAGGAAAAGTACATTAGTTATCGCAGGGCATAGCACATGTAATTCTTCTATTGGGTTACAGGTTTCTAAGAGTCCAAGCTCTAAAAATACATGTTCTAAACACTTACTAGATGGAAGGCTCTTTTTATTGATTTGCATCACAATCTGAATGCTTCTAAAAGGCCTTTTCCATAAATTGATCCTGGAAGTAGCTATGCTGGTCCTGCCAGTTCTAAGCATACCCATGCTCTCTAGGATTACAAGTTATAGCTGAACTGTCAAAATATCCTAAATTTGGAAAAAAGCATTTGGAAGAAATTCTCAGTCAGTAATAACATGAAAAGAAATTATTACATAATAGCACAGTTTGAAGAAAGTGTGTATCTCATGTGGTGGTCCTTTGAAGAATGTCTTATTTCCTAAAGTGGGAAATGGACACTGCAAGAGGTACTAACACAGTTAAAATGCAAGGAATGATATTTAGTAACAGGAATAAAATTAATATACAACAAATACCACAAGGCAGTATATAAGTGCCTTAGGTAAGGCAAAAACAGAAACTGTGGGACTTCAGAGGAGGCAAAAATTAGAAATGGCTCCAGGTAGGAACTGCTATGAGACAGGCCTTCAAGGATTTCAACAGATTTGGGGGCTGGCAGAAGTGATGGTAGGTGTCTATGGCAGGCAGAGAGAGTTTAATGAACTGGCAGGAATTACAGCAAGTAGTTCATATATGTGTAAAGGTATATAAGGTCAGAGTTAAGGCTGGAAAGGGGGGACAGAGATACAAAACTGGGCAAGTGTCGGATTGAGTGGTTTGTACTTTATTTAATGGGGAACTACTGATCACTTCTAAAACAGGGTGGGGTCGTGAGCTGGCCACTGCTTAGGAAAATGCTTCTGGCAACAGCACAAGATGGACTACAGGGGAAGTAACTAAGCAGGAGACTGAGTAGAAGAGTATGGCCATCTAGACTCGGGTAATCAGTACCTGACCTAGGGTAGGGGCAATGCAGCTAGAGAGGAAGGGGAAGATGGAGAGCCACTGGGTAGGAAGTATCTATACCCATGTTGAACAATATAGCAGCCTCTACCCACATGAGGCTATTTAAATCCAAATTTAAGCCAGGTGTGGAGACACACGCCTGTAATCTCAACTTTGGAGGCTGAGACAAGAGGATTACAGGTTCAAGGCCAGCCTCAGGAATTTAGAGACCCTAAGCAACTTAGTGAGACCCTGTTTCAAAATAAAAAATTAAAAGGGCTGGGGGTGTAGCACAGGTAGCCCTGTGCTCAATCCCCAGCATCAAAAAAAAAAAAATCCAAATTTCATTACAATTAAATAAGATTTAAAACTCAATCCTTCAGTTGCATTAGACACATTTCAAGTGCTCAATGCTACGTGTGGACTATGCCGATAAAGAACATTTCCATCATGGCAGAACATCCCCTTGGGCAGTGTGGATCCCTACACTTTGGGGACTAACTGGGCACAGGTATGAGGAAGAAAGATTGAAGGATATTGAGGTTTTGTCACTCAGTGACTGAGACAGGGCTGTGAAGAACCACAAAGGAAGCCAGGAGGAGCTGAAGGAGGACAAATGTCATATAGCTTCTATCAAATACCAGGTGAAGCTGGGGTGTGGTGGCACACGCATGACTGTAATCTCAGAATTTGGGAGGCTGAGACAGGAGGATCTCAGGTTCAAGGCCAGTCTCAGCAATTTAGCAAGACCCTCAGCAACTTAGCGAGATCCTGTTTCAAAATTTAAAAAAATTCAAAAGGGGTTGGGGGTGTAGCTCAGAGGTAGAATGCCTCTGGGTTCAATCCCCAGTACCACTACCCCACCAAAAAAAAAAAAAAAAAAAGCCACCAGGTGAGATGAAGTGCCTACACAAATGATCACGTGTCCATGGTGGGAGGAAAGTAAAGTACCTGGCAGGTCTCTGCATGTTTGTAAAGGAGCTCAGGCAGTACCCTGACCTCAGTTTCTCTCCGGACTGTACAGTTCCCTCGAGGTTGCTAGTGGGCAGTCCCGCTCCTCAGCTTCTCCCAGACCAATGGTTCACATACACTGTGACCAGGGCTGGAGTCCAAGGCCTTGCTGTCTCCTGAGCTCCTCCGTGCCAGCCCAACACTTTTTTCCTCACCAATACTCTGCACTTCTGCTCCCCTGACCACCCCACTTTCCCACGCTTGATCCTTGGAAAGTCCCCTTACCCTCACTTATTTGAAACTGAAACTGTTCCTTCCTGATGAGGTAGAATAGAAAAGATAGAAATATTAGGCAAAAAGGAGACATTGGGAAAATAGAGATTTAAAATTTTGGAAGTTCATGATCTGACTCTACCCTATAGGGTGTGTTCAGTCAGGCAGAAGCCTTAATGAGTCCACACCCTTAATCACAATGGCTCCTCTCCACACCTGAGATGCTTAATGTATGTAGGGTGGGTGAGCAGGACAAAGGTCAGACCCTACTACCTATCTGTTGCCAGGGAAACTGAGGACTAAGAGGAAGTCCTGCCCTGTACTGTGCGAACCCTACTGACCCAACCTCCTATGAAAGCACATGGACTCTCTCTTGCTCGTTTGGATGGATGAATGGACGTGCACAGGGAGACTCGCTCTCCCCTTCTTGAGATGACCCCCAACCTGTATCCCCACCTTTCTTAGATGACCCCCAACCTGTATCCTCACCTTTCTTAGATGAGCCCCAACCTATATCCCCACCTTTCTTAAGTTAATTAAACCTTTGCCTTTTTCTGATGGCACGTGTTGAAATTCTTATTCATCATGGAAGCCAAGGACCCCTCAGAATTAGCATGTCTCCCATGACACTTCCCACGGGGAACACCACTTTGTCCTTGCTCTCTCCTCTTAGCTTAGATTCCAAGCTCTGTTGCTATAACCACTCCCTTGCATAATAGCCCTCTCTCCTCTCATTGACTTTTCATTGGCAAAACTCAGCCCTGGTCAAATGCAACTGTCCCCCAAACCTCAAGCAATGGAGAATGGCTGGAGGAGAATCACACAACCCTGCTGAGTGGTCTTACTTACTTACTTTATTTATTTATTTACTTATTTTTGGTGTGGGGGGGTTTGTACTGGGGATTGAACGCTGGGGCATTCTACCTCTGAGCTACATCCCCAGCCCTTTTTATTTTGAAACAGGGTCTTGCTAAATTGCTGAGGGTCTCGCTAAATTACTGTGGCTGGCCTTGAACCCGTGATCCTCCTGTCTAAGCCTACCAAATTTTGGGATTACAGGCGTGCGACACTGCGCCCAGAAGCATGGTCTTACTTCATGTGTATAATCACTAACTCCAGAGGACTCTGGGCATTGTCCGTACTATGTTTCTCTTCTTCCACTCCCCAGGGGTACTGTTTTTTACTTTATTCTATTTCCCTGAAGAGCCAGCAGCTCCCAGCTTTTTATCATGCAGAGTAAAGAAAAGCACACTGACCAGATCTTATCTCATCAATCCCTGTGGGGCATCCAGCACATACAACACTGAGCGAAAACTAGGAAAAGGTAGCACAAAGTGTGTATATATGTGTGTTACGTGTAAGACTGCTAAAAGGTACCGCCCCTCAAGTAGAGTAGTAGAAAAGTGCCCCTTCCTCAAGGCTGAAGTGGTCCCACCAGGCACACAACCTAGGATTTCAGCTCCCACCTGCCTCCTCTGCTCTGCAGTGAACAGAACACACCCTTGCCAGATGTACTGCCCCGCCAACCTGCATCTGCGTCATGTACTGCGCCTTCTCCCCAAAATAGTCTTGTGAACACAATGTCCTTGCTCCCATCGAAGGCTGTGCTAGGTCCCATTGCCTCTTGCCTACTTGTGGACAGTGATTTTTTTTTTTTTTTTTTGGTACTGGGGATTGAACTCAGGGGCATTCTACCTCCAAGCTACATCCCCAGGACTTTTTGTATTTTTTGTTTTGAAACAGGGTCTTGCTGGGTTGCTGAGAGTCTTGCCTCGTTGCTGAGGTTGTCTTTAAACCTGTGATCCTCTTGTCTCAACTTCTCAAGTGCTGGGATTACAGGCATGTGCCATCATGCCCGGCTATTCCCAGCACTTTTTATTTTTTATTTTGACACTGGGTCTCGCTATGTTTCTGAGGGTCTCCCTAAATTGCTGAGGCTCGCTTCAAACCTGCAATCCTCCTATCTCAGCCACCCAAGGACCACGCCTAGCTTTGTTGACAGTTTTTCTCCAGTTGCCTCCTCTGTGTTCTGCATAATCAACTTTACCTCTTTGAAGATCATTCTACAGTACTTTGGGAGGCGGAGACCAGAGGATCCGGGTTTGCGGCCAGCCTCAGCTCTCTCTCTCTCTCTCTCTCTCCC
>PVJS01013636.1:0-41751 GCA_004027185.1 Glis glis | reverse complement strand
CCCCACGGAGACCCCCACACCCCGCCCCGCAGGTCGGAGACCACTCGGGGCAGTCTGGGCCTCTGGGCGGAACTGTCAGGTGGCCCCGGGGAGCCCCCGCGCCCACCCGCCAGGCACGACGCACCCAGGTCGCGGTGAGGCCCCAGGCCGCTGCGCTCCCGGACAGTCTCCTCACTCAGCACCAGACGCGGCCCCGGCGCCATGGTTTCAAACCGGACGGCAGCCCGCGCCGCGCCTGCGCAGTGCGGCGGGACCAGCGCGTGTGGGGCGGGGAAGGGGGCGTGTCCCTCACGATCGGGGGCGGGGCCTGGACTGCGGGGCGGAGTCAGGGCCGGGCCCTCGGGGACACGGGTGAGGCGGGGTCGGCAGGGCCAGGGTGGGACCCTCGGGGCGGGGCCAGCAGTGGGGCGTGGCCAGCACGTGAGGGGCGGGGCCGAGGGCAGGGCCCAGCGCAGGGGTTGGGGGCTGAGTCCTGGCGCGCGCCCTCCCACCCTGCCTCCTCCAGGCCTGACTTTGCCTGCGCGCCCTGGCGTGGCGTCTGCTGGCTCTGGTCTGCGTGAGCGCCTTGCTCTCCCCCGGAAAGCCCCAGTGGGCACAGGTCAAGATCCCCAGCGCCCCTGGGGGCCTGCTCACCGGACTCCCCTCACCCCCACCTCTCCCCTCCATCGCACCACCCTGTACACCTGTCCCCAGTGTGGTCTGCCCAGGGCCTGCCCTGCGACCCAGAGGGAGGGGCTGGTCTGGACTGTCACCCTAGTTCATCCTCCTCTAGGCAGGGGTCTCTGGTCTGATTTTGCCGCACCTTGGCTGCAGACCGTCCTGAGGCCCGCTATCCTCCCTGTGTGTCCTTCCAGAGGATGTGACAGATCTTGGGCGGTTAGCAGGAAGAACCATTCTCATCAGGACATCCACTGTGCTGCTGTGTGACTCACCCGACCTGAGAGTGTAAGCCCAGGGCCCCAGGGATTCTCCTCCTTCACCCCTTCTCCTGACATCTGGGGACACCCCTGACACCCTCACCCCACATTTGACTGGCCTTTGGTAACACAGCCTGGGTGGTAGTGCAGGGGCAGCAGTAGTAGGTAGTTGTACAGGAGGTGGTGTGCAGAGAGTGGGGGGGGGCAGGTGCAGAGGGTGTGTGCAGAGAGCATGCAGAGGGTGTGCAGGGTGGATTGCAGTGGGTGTGTGCAGAGGAGGATGTGCAGGGGGAATGTGCAGAGGGCATGCAGGGTGTGTGCAGTGGATGTGCTGAAGGTGTGCAGAGTGGGTGTGCAGTGGGCGTGTGCAGAGGATGTGCAGGGTGTGTGCAGAGGGTGTGCAGGGTGGATATGCAGAGCGGGTGTGAGGGGAATGTGCAGGCAGGTCCATGGCGCTTAAGCAGTGGTGTATATAGGGGCAGGCATGTGAAATCTAAATGAGGAAAGTGGAGCTTCAGACAGAGTGTGCTGGCTCCCGAAGCCTGCACCTGGAGGTGGAGGCTATGGAGGCGGAGGCTATGGAGGCGGAGGCTATGACCCACTGCACTCCGGAGGTCCTCCACATGAGGACAGCTCTGTCTTTCCTGCTAAGCCAAGAAGCACAAGAGGACTGGATGCTCAGAGCCCTGCTGGCTGGGCCTGAGCCCTGAGGGTGGGGGCAGCCAAGGAACAAAAACCACCATGCTCCCTGCCTGAGACACACCCAGAGGATTCAGGCTAGCTGAGTTCCAAGTCCCTTCATAGCACCTGCCATGGCTGAGAGGGACTTTGTGCAGCCAAGAGACTTGGAAGCAGTGAGCAGTTATCAGGGCATTAGGGCAGAGCCTCAGAGGAACCTCGGCGGGTGGCCTCTGGCTCAGGCCTGCAAGGTCAGGGCCCCAGTGGGACCTCAGTGGGTGGCTGAGGGCTGGGAGGGGGCAACAGTACCACTAGACCAGCTTTTTTTACTGTAATAGAGGTGCAAACAAAAACTTTGGAAAGAATGTTTTCTGCTTACTAAAGTATTGCATCTTCTTTGTAGAAAGAACAAAGTTTAACTGTGTATCCTGCAAAGGTAACATTTTCACATGCGCCCTTCCTGTGACATTTACAAGCCTGTGCACATTTTTACAACAATAAGGTTATGCTGAATATCGTCATATAGACAGATATAGATATATCTGTCCCCAAATATTCTTTAACATTGCTTATTAAACATCATGAACCGAACTCAAATTTATCTAAGCCATGTTCTATTGCTGGACATTGCACCTGTTCCCACTTCTTTTTGCTGACCATCTAGTTGGGTAATAGCCTGAAGTTCTACTTGGGGTGCTTTGGAGTGGGCCGGTAGCATTGGAAAGGTGATATTTCAGAATGAGTGGCCCCGGGCCCTCCATGGTAGGGGTGGACGGTCTACCTTGGTCAGCCCCAAACTACTCCTGAGTGGCCAGCTCCAGTGCCTGTCCAGCACTTGGCCCCCAGGGGCAGGGTCCTGGATACATGCTGTGCTGGCCACTGGAAGGGAAAGAAAAGCTGAGCTGTGTCCTACCAGTGCCAACACGTAAAAGCCTGAGACTTTTCAGGGAAAGCTCTAGTTCCAACTTTTCTGAAAGTGCCTGCAGTTCCACTCCCCTAGTGGTAACCCCCCATAGTGACTCCCAGATGGCAACCCCCAGGCAACAAGCCCCAGCGGTGGCCCTCAGTGGTCCCCCCAGGCAGCAACCCCCATTGCATTGACCTCCAGCGATGACCCCTAGTGACAATTCCCAGGTGGCAACTCCCAGCGGTAACCCCCAGCAATGACCCCCAGGCAGTGACCTAGGCAGGCTTGCACTCCATTCAACAGGCCTCAACAGCCCCTTAGGTGACCCCCACCTGAGGAAGGCCAGGAGGGGCAGCCACCTGGAAACCCCAGGGAGTCTCAGGACAACTCCTCATGTGTGGCATCCCATAAACACGCGTGTCTTTGTCCATTCTGCTTACACACTCAGCATCTTCCGAGGAGCTGCCCGTGCCTACGCCTGACTCTCTCTCCACCATGTGCTCCTGGACAAGCCATCTGGACCTGGACGTGCTAACCAGGGAGACAGGGAACACGGCCCCACCTCAGATGGAGCCAGTCATCCCCCGCAGAGTCCCAGGTCCTTCTGAGGACAAGGCCCTCTGCCCAGTGCAGCCTGCTCCTCCCCTCCAAAGCCTTCGAGAATGCAGGGCTCAGAGTCCGTCTGGTCTGGGCAGGTGTGGCCCAGGTCAGCTAGGCTTCAGAAAACCCACGGCCTCATCCAAGCAAGAGTTCACACAGAGCCTGCCTGCCCACCTGGTCCTGCACCCATCCCACAAAGCTCACCTTTGCCCAGGAGCCTCAGGTTGGCGGATCCAGCCCCAGCTGCTCCCAAGTAGCTTGCCTAATCCCACTGAACAGACCAAGTTCTGCCTCCTTGCCCCAGGGATTCCCAGCATTAGCTCTGCCCACAGTGCGTTCCCTGTTGGGCTCCGAGCTGTGGTGGACTGATGCTCAGTGGGCATAAGGTGAGAAGCCGGGGTCCAGGAGGGCACTGCCACCCATTCACATGCTCTGGTTTCACCCTCTGGTGGAAGGCAGGGTGCAAGGACAGGTGGACTGAGGTGCAGGTCTCCTGTTGAGGATGTGGCTGAGGATGCAGCTTGGACAGGAGCTGTGGTCAAACGCAGCTCGACTCTGCAGCTCACTGGCTATGTGGCCACACAGAACCTGCCTTCTGACCCCAGTTGTTGCTCTCCAGAAAGATAAAAAGATGTCTCCTCAGAGAGGAGAATCACTCACCCTCTCCCACCTTGCCTGGAGGAGCCCTGGGGGCAGAGGTGGAGGCTGGCATGACAAGCCCAGGGCCCTGGAGCCTCCCAGAGCCCCGGGGAGCGTGGCCTGCCACAGCAGATGGCAGGCTTTAGGCTTCCATCACTGAGACCCTGCGTGTGTGGTTTAAGGGAGTGTGTCTGGTGATTTGTTTTGGCAGCCCCAGGAAACCAATGCACACATTTGTCAACTCAAATAACAAACAGCATCTCCAAAGATTGCATTCCTGTAGTTGGGAATGAACATTGCCAGGGGAACACACGTGCCCTAGTGAACCCCAGTGGATCAGGAGGTAGAGGCAAGGGAAGTTCTAGGGGCAGAAGGAGGGTTAGGGTTAGGGTATGTGAGATGTTGGCCCCGGCCACAGGACCAGAGCTGGGCCTGTGTGAGACAGCAGCCCTGGCCACAAGACTGGAGCAGGAGTGTCATCAGTCCCGGCTACACACAGATGGTGCCTGGGCAGATGTCCCTGCGGAAGTGTTTTCACGTGGGGCTATGGTCATCTGGCAGGGTCTTGTGTGTTAGTTGCTATCGGGCACACACACACATGAGACCCCCTGTCTCATAACCTTTAAACTTTATTTTGTCAGGTCTTACATAGTGACTTCATTTTGATTCCAACATCTTTTGAACATTCCAGATTTGTAGCTTGTAGAGATGCATGAGACCTGGCAAGTCAGTTTCATCAGCCCACACAGAGCCATTCACAGATGTTCCATGTTGCCAAAGCACCAGAAGTGGCCAGCCAGGACATGAGTGACCTGCGAGGACCGCTGGTCTGCAGAGCTTCTGCTTGCAGCCCATCTGTCAGGGGCCTGAGCCAGCTGTGAGGAGGGGTGGCAGCGTTTTCAGAGCCCTGGTCCTCCCTGCCTCTCAGGAGCTGCTGCCAGTATGCACCAAGCAGGGGACACACCAGTCCCTGAGCTCCTGCCTGCTGGCCCCTGACCCCAGAACACAGCAGCATCTCCTCCCCACCCCACTCCAGAGCCTCTGAGGTGACCAGGGTCAGGGTACAGACGTCCTGAGAGGCATAAAACCTACAAAAACTCCATGGGGTCCAGAGCCTGTGCACAGGGACACTCCGAGGGACAGCGGGCCTGCAGACACCTGCTTGGGTTGAGTGTCCTTTCCCAGGGCAGGCTTGTGTGGGTGCTATCTTGGTTGAGGGCCACGAGGACTCTGCCCCCTTGAGGCCACCTAACAAGGGGTGAACCAAGGCTCCCAGGCCACGTGACTTGCCTGGTTCTGACCCAGATCCACACCCAGAGAAGCTGGAAGCGCAGCTTACAGAGACCCTGGGACACCTGGAAGGGCCGCCTCTCACCAGCCTGCCACTCCTTGGCTCCACTCGCTGTGTGGGGTTTTCTGTGGTGTCTCTCCTGCTGGGGCATCTTATCCCCAAAGAGAAGACTGCGCTGTCTCCTGTGGGTTGTACGTTACTTTCTTTACTTATTTAACCTCAATTCCTGCAATTGACTGTTTCCTAAGGCCCCTTTTCGGTACCATGGCACAGGAAGCAGTATCCTTTTAAAAACCAATTAACCATACATTTTTGCTCGTTAAATAAATGTTTTCACTTGAGCCCAATTGATTTTTCAGATATGTGGAACAATGGGCCTGATTCACCTATTTGCAGCTCACAGCCTCTTTCCTCCTCAGGACCTTTGAAGTCGGAGGTGGCCACACCTGGCCCATGGTGGGGCCGGCGATACACACCTGAATTCTCAGCAGCGTCACAGGATGTTTAGAAATCAGCTTTTCATCGGCCCGGCATGTCCCTCTTCTTGGAATCCCAAGGTGGGATGCATGGCGTGACGTAGGCCCAAGAGAAAACCGTCAGCGGGGTAAGAGGAGCCTGCCCACAGGGAGAGTGGACCCCCAGGCGGCTCTACCACTCCTGCCCCACCTCCAGCGTCCTTCACCCCCTCCAGTGTCCTGATGTAACCCTGGTCTTTGGCCCTTGGCTGCCCTTGCTCCCTGGCGATATCTCTCGTGCTTCCTGTGCCCATGGCAGGCGGGTGCCATGAGGCCCGTGCTCCAGAGCCCTCGCTCACTCGCCCCTGCAAAGGGGCCTAGTCCACTTACTTGGCAAACGTCTGCTGCATGCCCTCATGCTCTGCATCCCATTCTCAGTGCTGGGACATGGAGCAGACAAGATCATGAGGAGGGCAGATGGCAAAGGAAGAGCCCGGGCCCCAAAAATGCAGTAGTCAGTCAGTGAGGCTGCATGGGGGTAGGAGCAAGGCGGATGGCCAGGGAATGAGGCATGAGCTGTCCGCTCTGGGGAGCATTCCAGCAGAGCAACAGCTGGAAGGCCCTGGGCAGCCAGGCCACTGCCAGCCCTGCTGTCCCCTCAGCCCTGGCTGCCCTCACAGACCAAGATGCCAAATAAGAATTTTTCTTTACCCTTTCTACCACCTATTTCTTCTTGCTCGTAATAGTGTTTCTGCTTGTATCCATCAGATCTGTTTCCTTAACTAATCTGTCACGGAGTTTGTTCTTTCTCCACTTTTGTATGAGCCTGCATGATACCAAACTCAATGGCAGCTGTTGCACATAAATAACTCAATTTATTTTACATTTCTTAAAGAAAATAAATATCGGCCGGGCGTGGTGGTGTACGCTTGTAATCCCAGTACTTTGGGAGGCGGAGACCGGAGGATCCGGGTTCATGGCCAGCCTCAGCTCCTTCCCTCCCTCCCTGTCTCTCTCTCTCTCTCTCCCTGTCTCTCTCTCTCTCTACTTAGTGAGGCCCTCCACAACTTCGTGAGACCCGGTTTCAAAATAAAGTATAAAAAATAGGGCCGGGGGTGTAGTGCGGAGGTAGAACGCCCCTGCGTTCAATCCCCGGTACCGCAAAAAAAAGAAAAGAAAAGAAAAGAAATATCATCTCAGTTATTTAAGATGTCAAGTGGTAACCGGTCATGGTGGCACACACCTGTGATTCTGGTACTTGGAAGACTGAGACAGGAGGATCACAGGTTCGAGGATAGCTTAGCAAGTGGTGAGACTCTCGTCAACCTAGCGAGACCCTGTTTCAAAATAAAAATAAAATAGGGCTGGGGGTGTAGCTCAGAAGTAGAATGCCCCTGAGCTCAATCCCCAGTACCACAAAAATAAAAATTAAAAAAAATTTAAGCCAGCCATGGTGGCGCACACTTGTAATCCCAGTGCTTGGGAGGCTGAGACAGGAGGATCACAGGTTTGAGGACAACCTCAGCAAGTGGTGAGACTCTCAAAAAAAATTTAAAAATAGGGCTGGGGGTGTAGCTCAGAGGTAGAATGCCTCTGGGTTCAACCCCCAGTACCACAAAAAAAAAGGACCAGGGGTATAGCTCGAAGGTAGAATGCCCCTACGTTCAATATCCAGTACCACACACACACAAAGTGAAGTGGTTAGTTTAATGTCATTGAATAGAAACAGCCATGGGTATTGGAAGAATAAATAAGATTTGGAGTGGAACTACCAAGAGGCAGAATAGACAAATCACTGAATCTCATAAGCAGATATTTTTTAGTTTTTAGAAGGTCACAGTTTTATTGTTTACACACTCATAGTTTGATTTCTTATTTCGGTGAGTATTAATCAGATTCCTGTAAGAGGCTCATTTTCTTATTCCTGAAATGGAGCTGCCATGCAGTGTGCAGATTTTCTCTGAAACCAGTTTTCTAGGGTGACTGTCTGGGCATGGGACTGCTGAACTGCATGTGAGTGGGCATCTGACTTGAAGGCAGGTGCAGCTGCTTTTCCTGGCCCTGTGCCCCTGGGCTCTGGCCAGTGATGTGGGCAAGCAGTCGCTCAGCAGTCACCCACCGTGGCCATGCTCTTTCTTTCCTCTTTTCTTTTGTGCTGGCCCACAGGTGCACAGTGGTATCACATTTGACCTCCCTCGGGCTGCAACCCTGAGCATCTTTTCATGTGCTTTGGTGAGCCCATTGCTCAGATCTCCGGTATGCTGTGTTGAGGTGCCCCTGCCTCGCTTGCTTTGGAGTGACTGAGGATGGTACTGAGCTCTGCGTCGTGTCTCCGATGTTGGCTATCATGTGTAAGAGCAAGGTTCCCGGACGTGGTGGCACACGCTTGTAATCCCAGTACTTGGGAGGCTGAGACAGGAGGATCCAGGTTCGAGGCCAGCCTCAGCTACTTAGTGAGACCCTCCACAACTTAGACCCTGTTTCAAAATAAAGAATAAAAAAATAGGGCCGGAGGTGTAGCTCGGAGGTAGACTCCCCCTCGGTTCAACCACCAGTACCGCAAAAAAAAAAAAAAAGAGCAAGGTTGAGTTCTGTGCCTTGCCTGTGTTCTGTGACCTTGCTGAGTTCATTTCCTAGCTTGGGGGATTTGTTGTTCTGGTTAATTCCTTGGGATTTTATACATAAACAAGAGAGAGGCTTTGCTTCCTGTGTCCTTCATGTGCCTTGTGGCACTAGCCAGGACTCTGGGTAACGCTGGCAACAGGTCATGAGAGCCTTCCTCCCAATCTCAGGGTCTCAGGGAGAAAGCAGCCAGTTTTCACCGTGAAGCGTGATGCTGGCTGCAGGTTTTTCATAGATGAGCCTGGTCAAGTTAAGGAAGTTCCCTTCGATTCCGAGTTTGCTGAGAGTCTATGGGGTCTCCCTCTGCACCGCAGATGTTGGTGATCCACACCCTCTCTTGCACTTGCTCTCTTTCATCAGTCTGATTAAAAGTTTATTAATTGTATTGATCTTTTCAAAGAACCACCTTTTAATGTCATTGATTTTTCCTTACTGTCTTTGTTTTCAATTTCATTGATTTCTTTTATCTCTTCTATTTCTTTCCTTCTCTTTGCTCTCAGTTTAATTTGCTCCTTTAAAAAACAACTTCTTTAGGTGGAAACTGAGATTGTTGATTTGTAATTTTCTTCTGTTTTAAATATAAGCATTTCTTCATTCTCTAAATGCTTCTAATATAAGCAATTAATTCTCTGTTTCCCTCTAAGCACTGTTTGGTTTGGGGAAGTTGTATTTTATTTTCATTCTGTCAGGTAATTCTACGTTTTCTGGGTTGTCCTCCTCCACCCCTTCACTATCTAGAATAATGTTCAATTTCCACACGTTTGGGGCTGCCCAGATCATTTTCTGTTACTGATTTCCAGCTTGTTTCCATCGTGAGCTTTTGTCCTTTCCAATCTGTCAAGGTGCATTATGACCTAAGACGGGGCCTGTCTTGGTGAAGGTCGCGGGGGACTTGCAGACAGTGTATGCTCCATCAGCCTCCGATGCTTCCAGGTGGCTCAGGCGCTGGCCCGTCCCCGGTGTCCTGGCTGGTTTTCTGCCAGCTTTTCTAGGGGTTACTGAGAGGGGGATTGTGAAGGACACGCTGGCCCCACAGACCCTCTGCTGGCACCCTCACCCCAGCCTGACTGTGTTTGGAGACAGGGCCTCCATGAGTGTCGAGTGGGTCATAAGGGCAGGCCCTGATCTTATGGGACTAGAGTCCTCCTGAGAAGAGGAGCCTCTCTCTGGTGAGCACAGAGGGAAGGCCATGGGAGGACATGGTGAGTGGACACGCCTGCAGCCCAAGGGGAGAGGCCTCACCAGAAACCAGCCCCGTGGAGAGTTGACCGGGGTCTCTGCATGATGTCCTCTGCCCCGTTCCTTTTGCTGCCCTAACATCTGCTTTAACGCTCCAGTTTTTTAAACTGGTGTTTGCCTAGTATACCTTTTTCTATTCTTTTAGCTTACTTATGTAAGCTAATTTATATTATGTTATGCTATATATACATAAAAACATATACATATACATATACATATACATATACATATACATATCCCTTTGGGTTATTGTTCCCACAGAGGGTGTGTCATTTCTCTCCGAGCTATAGCCCCAGACCTATTTTATTCTTTATTGTGAAATAGGGTCTCATTAAGTTGCTGAGACTGGCCTCAAACCTGTGATCCTCCTATCTCAGTCTCCCAAATACTGGGATTACAGGCATGTGCCACCACACCCAGTTTATGTTTTATATTTAAAGTAGGATTCTGTAGATAGTATGTAGATAGGACTTTTGCTTTTACCCAGTCTGATAATTTCTGTCTTCTAATTGGTTTCAATCATTTACATTCATTTCCATTATGGATACATCTGAATTTAGGTCTGCCATTTCTTCTCTCTCTCTCTCTCTCTCTCTCTCTCTCTCTCTCATGTGTGTGGGTGTGTGTGTGTTAATACTTCCAGGGATTGAACCCAGGGGCATTCTACCTCTGAGCTACATCCCCAGCCCTATTTTATTTTTTATTTTGAAACAGGATCTCACTAAGTTGCTGAGAGTCTTGCTACATTGCCAAAGCTGTCCTTGGACCTGCGAGCCTCCTGTTTCAGCCTCCCAAGTACTGGAATTACAGGTGTGTACTACCATGCCTGGCTTAGGTCTGCCATTTCTTATATGCCCTCCATTCTTCTCTTCTGTTTTTTCCCTTTTCCTTTCCATCCTTCTTTTGGATTGTTGGGATTTTCCTAATATTTCAGTCTGATTTATCTGTTGGGTTTTTTTTTAACTGAATCTCTTTGTATAGTTTTTTGTAGTTACCTTAGGGATTGCAATGTCCATATTAACTTCACACCCTAATTTTCACTCTATTTAGGACTGACGTTTTCCCTTTGAGTGGATGCAGAAAACTATGACCACGCAGAGCCTTTCCTAGACCCCTTGCTGTGACTGTCATATGTAGAGCAGCTGTATATGTTGACAGTGCCACATATCATAATGCTGCTTTCAGCCATCATGTGTAAAGGCTCATCTACATGTGCTGCCTACAAGAAACCCATTTTAAGCCGGGTGTGGTGGCACACGCTTGTAATCCCAGTACTTTGGGAGGCGGAGAGCGGAGGATCCGGGTTCGCGGCCAGCCTCAGCTCTCTCTCTCCCTGTCTCTCTGTCTCTCTGTCTCTCTGTCTCTCTGTCTCTCTCTCTCCTTAGTGAGGCCCTCCACAACTTTGTGAGACCCGGTTTCAAAAATAAAGTATAAAAAATAGGGCCGGGGGCGTAGCGCGGAGGTAGAACGCCCCTGCGTTCAATCCCTGGTACCGCAAAAAAAAAAAAAGAAAGAAACCCATTTTAAATATAATGACATGGGTGGTTTAAAAAATAAAGGGATGAAAAAAGTACACTGGGCAAACATCAATGAAATAAAAAACCTCAAATGTTTCTGTGAATGTTAGATGAAACAGACTTTGGATGATTCCAAGAGAAAAGTGTGCACATGACCCCACAGATGTTTGCCGTCCCTGGCTCCCCTTCCTCCATGGTGAGGTGCTTCCTCGGCGCCCTCCCTCCACCTGGGGGACTTTCGACTCACACCTAACCTAGGTATGTTGGTCACCAGTTCTCCTGTTTCTTCACCTGAGAAGGCCTTTGTTTCCCCCACTTCTGATGGCATTTTTGCAAGCTCTACCACTCCGGCTTGGTGGGTCCTTGGGTTTGCACTTAAATGTCCTTCCAGTCCCTCATCTCCGTGGGGTCTGATGAGAAGCGCAGCCCTTTGAGCTATTGCTCCCACAGGGAGTATGTCACTTCTCTCCGACTGCCACCCTGGCACTAAATTAATAATTTAAACAGAGACTCTTTTTCCCACAACGCTTTATTGAACACCTGTCACTTATCACTAACTAGACTCTGGAGGACTAAGCAGGCAGTCCAGGGTGGTGGGGGAGGGACGTTGACAGATGGTTGGGAGCCATTTGCTCTCTCTGATCAATATGAACCATGGGAACATGTTGATCCATTGCAGTGGCCTTCCAGGAAGAGCAGAATCCATCCAGAGGGAGGAGAGCCATCCCAAGCTCACCCAAAAGAGGGAGCTGGCCACATGGGTTTGTGCCCTGCACCCCCGAGGGCTTGTTAAGATTCTAACACCCAGTGCCATGTTTGGAAATCGGGTCTTTGCAGATGTAATTAAGAGTCAGTCATACTGGATTCGGATGGGCCCAATGACTGAAATCCTTGTGAGAAGAGGAAGAGTTGGACACAGACACACAGAGGGAAGGCAGCCAGGCAAAGGGCACTCAGGACAGCTGGGAATGCCCACACCACCACAAGCTACTGGAGGTAGGGAGGCTCTGCCCCAGAGCCTCTGGAGGGAGCCCAGTCTCCCTCCCATGACCATGGACTTCCAGCCTACAGGACCGTGAGTACAGCTTCTGCTGTTCCCACTACCCAGTCTGTGCTCACCTGCTGTGCAGTCCTGAGAGGCCCATACGCCTTCTCCAGGTACAACCTTGAGTCTCATGGATGCGGATCCCCATCTTGGTCATGAGCGCAAAGCATCCTGTGGGCGGCTTTGGTTCAGCCTCCTTGCTGACATAAGGACAGACTCCTCTAATCAGCAGGAACTTGTCCTCAAGAGAGACAGGAAGCCAGGGCTTCGCTCCCCACCACCACAGGCCTGCGGGGCTCCCTAGTGTGGGGCTGGTGGGACAGGTGGTCTTCTGTGACCCCTGCTGCTCGGATGAGGGCTGGCTCTCACTTTCACCCTGAGCATGAGCACAGTGTCCAACTTCCCATTACAGAGACCACACCTTGGTGAGGGGCATTCTCCTCCATAGCTGCAGTGCCAGAGTGCATGAGGTGGCTCCTGTGGTCAGTGAGGCTTGGGCCTGGGTGATGTGTGGGGCCTGTCACAGGAAAGCATGTGACGGTGGTGGGCTAGTCTGTACCTCAGTGGCATAGCCAGCCAGTGCCTGCAGAAGAAATTTCATTTCAAAACATCACAGCAAAGGAATGCGCTCAGTAAGGAAATTGCTCTTTTGGACATCAGAGAACACATCCAATCACAGCCAGCACTCCCTCACCTGTCACTGGACACTGAAATTTTGTGGAAATTCTAAGAGCATGAGTCTTCATACACTCACTCAAGGAGAATGTATCTTTCCAAGGATACTTGGATCTAAAAGGTAAAGGACCATGTATTCTTTGGAGCTGTGTGGGATGAAGTGGAAATGGGAATTGGACACAGATTCTGGTAGTGACTCCATCATTAGCTAATCACCTCTTATATCTTGGGCAAGTTTCTGACCCCTCCAGTCCCTTCCACAGCAAAATGGGAAGATCAAACCAGACATGATCATCCTTATCCCCAGGAATACATTCCAAGAGCCCCAGTGGACACCTGAACAAGTTTAACTTGCAAGTTAGGCACAGGAAGAGATTAACAGCAATCCCAATCATAAGACGAACACCATAACAGTGTACTGCAATGGCTATTATAGGAACGTGGCCTCAGGGCCTCCAGGTACAGGCTTGCCCTCCTTCCTGAGTTGGGAAGGGACCCGAGGATACTAGTGAGTGTGTCACACACCACACTAGCCATCATGGGCCTTCTCCATCCATCTCCCCGAGGCTGTTCTGAGTGGCAAATGACCCAGTCATACCTTTGCCAGCATGGTCTCACTGCTGGTGTGACCCACCTGTTAGTCACACGGGGACCTGCCCATTATCAGATTGACCATGGCTGATCTCAGTGCTTGTGTTCAAGCAATGTGTGACTTAAAACTTACAAGTTGTTTATTTCTGGAATTTTTCCATGTAATATTTTTAAACCACAGTTGACCTTGGGTAAATGAAACTATGGGAAGTGAAACTATGAATGAGGGGTTGATGGTAATTATTGAGGTGTGTCAGCTGTGTGACTTCTCACTATAGCATCTAGCACATTATTTTATTTTTTATTTATTTATTTTTTTGCGGTACCAGGGATTGAACCCAGGGGCATTCTACCTCCAAGCTACACCCCCAGCCCTATTTTTTTTAGTTTATTTTGAAACCGGGTCTCACAAAGTTGCAGAGGGCCTCACTAAGTAGCTGAGGCTGGCTGCGAACCCAGATCCTCCAGTCTCCACCTCCCAAGTATTGGGATTACAAGCGTGTGCCACCACGTCCGGCCTCATCTAGCACATTAGAAAGATGTCAGGCAGCCAATAAATGTTTACTTAGACAAATATATCCATCTAATGCTCTCTTCTGTGCTGGCAGCCTCCATGGGTTCCCCTGCCATGATCTTGCCTCCATGATCCATCTACCACACATCCATCTATTCATTTAACATCTGTAATCCATGCATCCACCATCCATCCATCCATCACCCAGCCATCCTTTATTCATCTACCCATAGTTACATACATCATCCATGCATTCATCATCTATCTATCAAGCTATTCATCCATCTATCCATCCATCCATCACCCAACCATCCTTTATTCATCTACCCATACTTACATACATCATCCATGCATTCATCATCTATCCATCAATCTATTCATCATCTGTTCACCCATCTATACATCCATCTATCACTCAACCATCCATTAAACCATCCATCCATCCATCACCCATCATCCATGTATTCATCATCCATCATCTATCCATCCTTCCATCCATCCATCCATCCATCCATCCATCATCCATCCATCCTTTATTCACCTACCCACACATACATACATCATCTATGCATCCATCATCTATCCATCAATCTATTCATTATCTGTTCATTCATCCATCCACCCATCACCCATCCATCCACCCATCACCCATCCATCCATTCAACCTTGATCCATCCATCCACCACCCATCATCCATGTATTCATCATCCATCATCTATCTGTCATCTATTCATCCATCCATCCATTCACCACCCACCTATCATCTATCTATTCATCTTCCATGCATCCATCATCTATCATCTATTCATCCATCCAACAATTCATCCATCCCTCAACCATCCATCATCCATCTATTCATCATCCATCCATCCACCAATCAATCCATCATCTATTCATCCATTCCTCATACATACATACATACATATATCAATTTGTGCATCCATCACCCATCCATAAAGTATCCATCAAATCCTTCCATCCAACATCTGCCATCCATGCATCCATCATCCATCTATCCATTGATCCACTAATCTATCTATCATTTATCCATCCATCTACCCACCCATCCATAACATATCCATTCACCATCCATCCATCATTTATCCCTCCTTTATTCATACATACACACCTACATACATCATCCATCCATCCATTCATCCATCCATCCATTCATTCATCCATCCATCCATCCATTCATCCATCCATCAATCCACTGATAATTTATCTATCATCCATGCATCATCTGTAATCCATCCATTCATCCATCCATCAACCTATCCATCATTCATCCACCAACATCCATCATAGGTGCCAAGCCTTGCACAAGTACTGATCTTATAAGCCTCTGGCCACCAGAGTGACCTCACTAATGTGCAAATTTGACCACATTCTGTGTTCACAACCCTCATCAGTCCCCTCCACCCACCTTCAGGTAAAGTCCCAAGAAGGTGTGTCCCTTCTTGTTCCCAAAGAGCCTCTGCCCAGGCCCTTCCTGGATGTTCTCAGATGCTGCTTTGCATGCAGGGCACATTCCTCTTCACCCTCACTCACCGCAGCTGGACGTGTGCGGTGTCCAGCACCGTTTCCCTTGTCTGGAGTCAGCACCTTCGTTTCCTTTTAGGACTGCTTCTCCTGTTCTCAGTCCACATCTTAAAAAGGGTACCAGGGTGGGAAACTCAAGGTGGTTCTGTGAAAATGACAAGACATGTGAATTCTCAGGGAAGAGGCAGTTTTTATACCAAGATTGCTGTCCTGGGACAGCATTGCCACTTCCTGGGACAGCCTGCCTTCAAGTTAGCCAGCAGAAGGGAACAGTGCTAAGAGAGAGGCTGGCCAAATTTGTGAGCTTGTCATATAAGCACCTGGGTCCAACCATGCCTGAGTGAGTGGCCCCAGAGTTCAGACAGGAAGTCAGACTGGCCCCCACAGAGCTTTTGCCAGCCCAAATGTTGCCCTCAGAGAGCCAGGCAGGAAAAACATTTTCAGCCAATTCTAGAAAGAAACAAAGGGCAGGTGGATACCATACCTGGGACTTGATCAGGGAGATCCTGCTAGCGTGTGCCTCTTGGGGAAAACCTCGTGTCATTGCCAAAGGCATTTGAGCAGCATGTGAAATACACGTGGCCAAGAACCACAGGATTAAAAGGTGAGGATGAGAGACAATTAGGGCAAAAGAAACAAAGGCAGGGAGTGGCTTGCAGGTGACAGCCAGCATGGGTCGTTGGCTGAGCCCTTACGTCTAATCGCAAGCTCTTGGTGACCAGCGTGTGGTCGTGTGTGGGGAGGGCACAGGGAATTGAGGGAGGAGGGAAAGGTCAGCACATTGCATTGCTTAGCATCTGTCAGGGCCACTGCTCAGAGAAAGGCACAGAGGACACACAGAGTGAACCATGCCCTCCTCTTCGGAATCTTGTCTCTATTTTGGGAAATAACTGAGCGGCAGCTGTGCAGGATGAGGAGATCCTCGAGGCAAGGAGGGGGGCAGGGGAGGCTGTGCCCAGCCCTCTCGTGGCCCATCCTGCACGGTCCTCCTTCCTCCCACTAGAGATCCAGGGTTGCAGTCACATTCCCTTCCCCCTTACCATGCTCTTCCCAGGCTGCTGGGCCCTCTGTCTTGCAAGCCAAGCAGAGGACAAGGGCTTCAACATCAGAACCGCAAATAAATTCAATCTGCAACTGGAACTTTACCTCTGGAAGCGAAGGTGGCAGGTGAAGGGGAAGCACACACCTTACTAACACACAGCGACTGAAATTACATCCACAGCCCCTGCACATGCACCGACTCTGGATCCTGCACCACCGGTCCCACTAACAGGTTCCTCCCTGTGGCCTCCGGGTTGGACATCCACACCTGTGGGTTGCTCAGGCATCCCATCTGCACAGGGCAGACAGGCCCTGCCACACACTGCCAGACATAGAATACCAAAGACCACCAGAGTGTACCACAAAATGCGCCATTCCCTTCCTGCCTTTTAATTCTGTGGCAAACAGGATCATAAACAAACCGGATCCAGGTAAGTACAATACCCGTGTGAAGGTTCAGGAACCAAAGGTATTAATTAACACCCACAGAAATTTAAGACCAAGAACAAAGAAGGGAACACTGTATGTTCGGCATCATGTGAGTGCCCAGTACAGCCAGACAAATGTACAGCAGCCTTTCAAACACACCCAAGAGACTGGACGAGGGTCCAAGCAAGGCAGGGCTTACCAGAGCAGGAAACCCTGCCACCAACTTAAGGATTACCTTACAAGGATGTGGTGTTTGCTCCTGAGCTTAATTAACTCCCATGTTTGCTCTGGGCCTCTGGTGAGGTACCCCAATTGTCCTGGTGGCCTTGGGCTCTGCCACAACTCCCAAGCTGCAGAGAGAGGCAAGAGCAATGGGGGGGGGCACAGCTGCCACTGATAAACGCCAGCTGAGCCCCATTCTGCATAGGCCCAAGGAACCGAATAGCCAAACACACGAAGCTCCTGCTGGCCTCAGAGAGCTCTGTCTGACCCCTGCCTGAGCAGGTGTGTGTGCATCCAGTGTGACAATGGGGAGGGCAGGACCCCAGGACAGGGCCGGAGGTCACTGGGTCAGTTTCCTCATTGCAGGCTGGCAGGACAGTCTTGCCTGAGCTCATGGGAGGCTGGAGCCAAACCAGAGGACGAGTCTAAAACTCCAGTCAGAAAGAGGCAGCGGACAGAGCTGCTGGCCCACACCCTTGCCCTGACCCCCAGGGAGCCCCACCCTGGCTGGCTGTCTCAGACATGTCCACGATTCTTTAGGGCAAGAGCACAGGCCCAGATCAGACAGTCTTTCCCAGCTTGGAATTCAGAGAGAAATTCCCCAAATAGTTGCCTACTGGCAATATTTTAAGCCTTCTTAAATCCTTTGAGGAACAAGATAGAACACACACACACACACACACACACACACACGTATGTATATATATTTATATGTATGTATACATATGTATTTATATATATTCGTGTGTATATATGTGTGTGTGTGTGTGTGTCCGTGTATGTGTGTGTGTGTGTGTGTGTGTATAGATGACCCTTAAGCATGCAAAGATGACCCTTAAGCATACAAAGAACACAAACTGTGGAAGGCGGGCCCAGCTCTCTCCAGCCCCTCAGGAGCAGGTCCCAGGCAGCACCGGCACCATACCACTTTTAAGCTGTGTTTGGTTTTTAGAAGCAATGCTAACACACAGGTGTGATAGGACAGTCAGAGGTCACAAAGGACTGTCCCTGAAGATGAGTCCTCAGGTCACCCCACTCCCACCTAGGGCCTCCCCAGCCCTTCCAGGCCTCTCTGAACATGTGTTTCATTTCACACAGGCAGAGCAAGAGTGTGTGCACGCTTACACTCCAGGTCTCCTCCGCTGACTTGGATGGTATCCTGCCATACACCAAACTCCTCCTGTTCCTGGGAGGGGCCCTCATGGGCTGAGCTTGTTTTGAGCATCGTTGTTTCAGGTAGGTCTTAGCATGACAAGGTGGGGCCCACCACACGGCAATTCCTTTCTCGAATTTTGCTGACTCTTATTTATGTGGCCAGAAAATCCTTTCTTTAAACTTCAAAAAGAGTCAGTATAACTTAAAAATATCTAGAATATATGAAGAACTTAAAAGATTTAACACTAAAAAAGCAAATAACCCAATCAAGAGATGGGCAATTTAACTAAATATTCACTTCACAAAAGAAGAAATACAAATGGCCAATAAATATATGAGAAATGTTCAACATCCTTAGCAATCAGGGAGATACAAATCGAACTACACTGAGATTCCATCTAACACCAATGAGAATGTCAATCATCAAGAACACAAACAATAATAAATGCTGGTGAGGATGTGGGGAAATAGAAACTCTTATACACTGTTGGTGGGATTGCAAATTAGTACAGCTGCTATGGAGTTTGGTGTGGAGATTCCTCAGAAAATTGGGAATGGATCCACCATATAATCCAGCTGTACCACTCCTGAGTATCTTTCCAAAGGGACTGAAATCAGAATATTATAGTGATACATGCATATCCATGTTCATAGCAGCACAATTCACAATAGCCGGATCATGGAACCAGCCTAGGTGTCCATCAACAGATGAATGGATTACAAAATTATGGGATATACACACCCTGGAATTCTACTCAGCAATAAAGAAGAACAAAATTACATTATTTGTGGGAAAATGGATGGATCTGGAGAAGATTGTGTTAAGTGAGATTAGCCCATCACAGAAAATGAAGAGGCATACGTTCTCTCTCATGTGTGGAATCTAGGGGAGGGGAAGGGAGTGGGGAGTGAACTGGGGGGAAATGGGCCAAGTGCTGTGTACATGCATGTCCCTATCATTCTGAACTACATTATGATGTAAGACTACAATGTACCAATAAAAGTATGTTTAAAAAATATTATTTGACTTTGTTGCTTAACAGCTTGTTCTGGTCATTAGGTAAAAACAGGTCTCTTGTGGCTTTCTACACTGCAGCTAGAAGCAGAACTAAAGTGCATATTTTTCTATGTAAACTTATTTCTTTATTTGTAGGATTTTTAAGCAATGCGTTTTGGGGGAGGAGGTACTAGGGATTGAACCCAAAGGCATCCTATCTCTAAGTTACACCCCAGCCCTATTTTATTTTTTATTTTGGAACAGGGTCTCACTAACTTGCAGAGGGCCTCGCTAAGTTGCTGAGGGTGGCTGTGAACCTGCGATCCTCCCGTCTCAGCCTCCCAAGTATTGGGATTACAAGCCTGTGCCACCACGCCCGCTGCATTTTATTTTATTTATTTTTGTTTTGGTACTGGGAATTGAGCCCAGGGACCTCCAAAACATACCCCAGCCCGTTTTAATTATTCATTTATTTTTATTTTTAAACAGGGTCTCGCTAAATTGCTGAGGCTGGCCTCAAACCTGCACTCCTTCTGTCTCAGCCTCCAAGTATTGGGACTACGGGTGTGTGCTACCATGTCCAGCTTAAGCAATGCATTTTCAAATTTTACCTTGACAGGAAGACTGCATGGCAGTGTGGGGACTCTCTCCTCTGACCATCGGGAGGGGGCTCAGGGTGTCTCACCTGTGTGCTCCTGGGTTGGGACTTCAGCACCACACCTGACCTCCACTGATGCTCAGACCCAGGAAACTCCCCTCCCCTCCCTGTGCACCTTGGGCAGCCTCTGCTGGAGATCAGCACTGCCCCAGCTGTCAGCCTTGTATCCCTCCCTGGCTGCAGGTGCTGCAGACATATCTATGTACATGCACACTCGACATGTTCATGCACACACAAACACACTCAAGCATAGATCCACAGACGCGCACATGAACACACACCATTACATGTGTCATTTATTACACACCTATTCATCCTGGATGCCTCCAATTCCAAGCCAAGTCAAGTTTATAATCATTTTCTCTCTTCAAATTCTGAAGTTCCTTCTCTTTTTTTTTTTATTTTCGCGGTACTGGGGATTGAACCCAGGGGCATTCTACCTCTGAGCTACACCTCCAGCCCTATTTTTTTTTTATTCTTTATTTTGAAACAGGGTCTCACTAAGTTGTGGAGGGCCTCACTAAGTAGCTGAGGCTGGTCTTGAACCCAGATCCTCCTGTCTCAGCCTCCCAAGTACTGGGATTACAAGCATGAGCCACCATGCCCGGCTTGAAGCTCCTTCTCTGATAGTAAGAAATCTCCATGATCCTCAGCACAGGGGAATAGTTGATCCCCTGGATGCTCCTCACCTGCCTGGGCTCCTACTCTCCACAGGAGACCCACCAGCCCTGGAGCTGTGCTGTCTCCTCTACTGGTATACTCCACTTGATCATGTAGGACTCCCCCACCCCCATGCCACCATAGTCTCTGATCCTGAAGTAAGGGGGTCTTCACCTACAGGTGAGCTGGAGAAAGCAGCACAGGGAGCCAGCAAGGTGAGGGTCCCACAGGCAGTAGCCAGACATGGCGGGGGGCAGAGGGCACAGGGGCCAGAGGAGGCCTGGGTGCTCAGAAGCCCAGGGTCAGACCTCAATGGAGATGCCCGGCGCAATGCCCGAGTGCCTCTGCACAGCAGAGCTGGGCCTGACGGGGTGAGCGTGGTTTGTCTCAGCCATAGTGTTCCCAACAGAGACCAAAAAACCAGATAAGGACCAATTAAACCCTGCTTCTTCATGTGCTTTTGCTTCTGTGACAGCAGAACCTAAGCTCTCGGGGATGGGCGGGCCCCTTATCTTCCCAGCACCGGAAGTGGGCAAAGGCTTTGAACTGCCCGGAGGCAGCAAGGCCAGCTGGCCAGAGGGGAGCCCAGGACAAGGCTGGCTCGTGGTCAGCAAGGGGAGGCGCTGGGCAGAGGCGGGAGGAGTGAGAGTGGGTGCTGGCTATGCCCGCCGTGTCACTAGAGACCCGCCGCCTGTCGGGGAGCCCACAGTGTATCTCGGCCCGCTGGGTGCAAGCACCAGCATGAGGGCAGGGCAGCCGGGCTTCTGTGCCCTCGTGCTGTTGGCCTGGCTGATGGGCGCCACCCATCCCTGCATGCTTGGTGGCCAAGGCCAGGGGCCGGAGCTCCCCAGCTCCCAGAACAGCAGCGGGGTCCTGGTGGTCAGCCTGCAGTGGGTCTCGGTGCGGGCCCCCTTCCTCTCTGCGGCATGGACCCTGGTGGCCCTCTCGTCCCTCCTGGGTAAGCACCCTGCGTCCGGTGGGATTGCAGCTTGGCTCTCTTGTCTGTGGCATGGCTGTAGCCTGCGCAGTCAGCAGGGCTTTTCTGGTTTTGTCTCATGCTTCCCTGGCATCAAATAGTCTTTCCATTAGCACTGCACTTCCTGAGAGGAGAACAGGCCCCAGTGGGCAGCTGATGACCCCAGTCACTCAGCATCCCTCCCCAGGCTACACAGAGACCCAGAAGCCCTCTCAGTCCACACAGCAAGTCTGGAGGAGGGAAGCCATGCTGGGGCCTGTGGACTTTGGAGACTTGGAGGTGAGACGGCCCCCTCAGCATAAACAGACACCGTGGGGCCCGGGTCAATTGGGCAAAGAAACCCAGGCTGGACTTGGCTCCCTGTCTACCCTCCTGAGGGCCTGCAGCGCCGAACACTGAAGGTTTCTCACAATTGTCTTCAAGTCTCACATTGCCACATTGTCTTTAAGTCTCACTCTCGTGACGCTGGCTCAGGTGTCTCAGAGAACCCTGGGCGTTAGGTGACATGGAGTCATCATCAGTTAGCTCTGAAACAGAGGAGGCAGGAGCCTTGGAAGCTGCACAGCAGGGGAGTCTAAGTTAATGGGGCTTCTCAGCACCCCCACCCCATAGCCTGAGCAGTTTAATTGTTTAACTATAAATGAAGTTGCACTGTGAAGCCGAATCATAGAAAAGGAGCAGGTATGTGTGAGCTGGGGTTGGAGGCTGGCCTTCCTGGAGGCTCGGGGACCTTGTCCAGCTCCAGTGCTGAGGTTCAAGCTTTCAGGTACATTACCATGCGGCAGATTTCTCTTCCTTTCAGTGCAAATTGGCAAGCCCCTAGGAGCTCAGAGGAACCAGGAACCAGGAACCCAGCTTTCGGGCTAAAGGATACCAAAGTTAAACTCTGTGATGTGTCTCCCCCACTGGGACCCCTGCTGGCACAGAGTGGGGTGTGTGGGGGTCAGGGTGCCCAGAGGGAGGTTGGGGGAGGAAAGCATGCTCTCACCTCTCACAGGGGTCTTTAACCATTGTTCACAGCCAATAAGGTTGTCAGGAGGACAGGGGTGGAGTGGCGTGGGGTGGGTGCTCCAGTCGGGGAGCCTGGAAGGCCGTGTGGAGCAGCCTGGCTGGCAGGCAGTAAGCCCTCTCAGAGTGGGGGTGCTGCAGGCCTGAGGCCACAGGAAGGAGTGGGTGGCTCCCCAGCTGACATTGAGGGCTGAGGAGGATTTGGGCAAGGGGAGCCTGGGGTCTCTCTATTGAGCAGGCATCACAGAATGTAGCAGGACCTGGTGGTCTCCACTGCCAAAGGGTGTCAGTGGAGACACACAGAAAGCCCAGCGTGGCAGGGGACACAGGTGGGCGAGAGAAGCGTGGCATCAGGGAGAGGTGAGGCCGGCAGGTGAGGCTCTGGGCACCTGTGGGCACGGGTTCTGCTGGAGCCCAGGCTTGGGTGAAGGTGGGGCGGGTCAAGGCAGAGGACAGGTCCCTGGAGGCCCAGGCACCTGAAGCTTCAGAAGGAGCAGCTATACGGCAGAAAACTGCAGGTCACATGGGCCAGAGTGGATGGTGACCCCAGCCAGAGGCTGAACCCCAAAGGAGTGAGGGTGACTGGTCAGGAGTGGTGTGTTTAACTTGGGGTTTTAAGGAACAGGGAGAGAGAATGGTCTGGAAGCAGCAGGAGTTTTAGGATGGAGAAGGGGGGTGGTGAATGGTGGACTGGGGGGTGGTTGGAGTCTGGGTTCCCTTGGACTGATGTACTGGGGATAAGGGACACAGAAGTAGGAAGGTATGGCTGCATTCTTAGGAGCTCAAAACTCTCTGAGGAACCCACCTCGCAGGGCCTGGGCAGTGAGCAGAGATGCCCTGTTTCCCAGGCCTCCGGAGAGCATCTCCTTCAGCAAGACTCTGTTCCACTTACACATTAAAATTTAACTCTAAGTTCATCTAGAAGTAGCCTAGCCTAGCTCCTTCATAAGCAAAATTTTAACTTACATTTTAAAAACATCAGGCTTAGTGGGTAGATTTTGGAGGGACATAAATAATAGCAATGAGCTACAAAAAATATTATTCCAGAACAACATCCCCTCAAACTTGTATGTGGAGTCCTAACCTACAGGACCTTAGAATGTGAGAGGACACAGGGAAAAATAGGTCTACACACCATGAAGAGAGGCCTCAGAAGGAACCGTCCTGCCTCACCTAGACCTCAGCCTCCAGCCCCAGGACTGGGTCAACACAGTCTGTTGCTTCAAGCTGCCTGCTGTGGTCCTTGCTTTGGCAGCCTGGTGAGCCTGGTGAGCTGACACTGACGTCTGTCTGGAGTGGCGTGACAGATTGCAGAGCACTGACTCTTCGCCGTGCCAAGTTGCTCATCATGCTCTAACTGACTGATCAGGTGTCCAGCTGTTTGAAAGGCTCCTCTCACTCCTATCCTTGCCACCGTTTTAGCTTCTTTTAATGTTAATTTTTTCCAGTATGATGTCATTAAGTGATTTTGACTATTATGAGATTTTCACAAAAGCAGAATAACACCATGCCCCAAGCACCCAGCACAGCTTATAGACTGTGCGGCATCAGTTTTCCTCAATTAAGTGCGTTTTGCAAGATTTTAAAGTAAATTACAGGTGCCATTTGACTAGTAAATACTTCTGTGCAAACTCAAGTTATAAAGACTTACTTTTGCTAACTAATGCAATGATCTTTTCTTGCAAAATTATTGAAGGTTCTCTGATGTTGTCCAGCCCCCATAGCCTCCATCCATCTTCCAATGTCTGGTCATTGGACGCCCCACCTGTCTGGCATGTGGTGTCCTCCTTGGTATAGCAGCTTCATGACGCACCATGGCATCCCTGCTGCCCCACCTCCCCTGTCGGGTTTCCTTCATCGCCTCCCACAGCTGCGCCCATCTAGGGCTTTCTTCCTTCAGCCTGAAGAATGCCTTGGTTGTGTTTAGCATCAGATGGCCTTGGCTCACCTGGAAACATCTTCATGTCACCCTCATGTTCGTAGGGTGTTTTGGGGGAGGACGGAATCCCGGGTTGGCAGGTTTCCTTTCTTCCATCACTTTTCAGATTCATTCACTCTTACTCTGTCCATAGTTTCATTGAAAGCTGTGAAGCCCTCATGCTCCTTTGGAGAGGAATTCCAGAAATAATTTGAAAATGTGATACAGTTCCAATTAGGTTTTTTGATTAAAATTAACCAGTTAGTATTGGAAATTTGAAACTAATTTTCTGTGAAGCCTATCTATCTTTTGAGTTCTTAAATTTTCACGTGTGGTATTTTCTAGCAGTTTGCCTCCCGAAAGACTACATGGTTCTGGCTTGTTTCACTTAACGTGATGTCCTTCAGTTCCACCAATTCGCTGCATCAACACTGCATTGTGTATAAGATCCACACTTTCTTTATCCTCTTACCTGCCGTGGTACCCGGGCATGCCCCACCTCTCGGCCAATGTGAAAGTGCTGCATGCACATGGGCGTGCAGGGGTCTCTCTGGTACACTGACTTCATTTCCTTTAGATGTATACTGAGAAGCGGGGTTGCTGGATCATAGGAGGGTTTTATTTTTAGTTTTCCAGGAACCTCCATACTGTTCTCCATAATGGCTGTACTAATTTACATTTCCACCAAAAGTGTATAAGAATTTCTTTCTCTTTATATCCTAGTCAGTAGCATTTTTATACACCAATAAAGAACTTGCTGAGAAATAAATAATGAAAGAAACCCCACTCACAGTAGTTACAAAAAATAACTAGGAATAATTTTTTGTGGCACTGGGGATTGAACCCAGGGCCATTCTACTTCCGAACTATACCCCCAGCCCTATTTTATTTTTATTTTGAAACAGGGTCTGGTTGATGAGAGTCTCACTACTTGCTGAGGCTGTCCTCGAACCTGTGATCCTCCTGCCTCGGCCTCCCAAGTACTGGGATTATAAGTGTGCACTACCACGCCCAGCTAGGAATAAATTTAACTAAGCAAGTAAAAGACCTCTATGATGAAAGTTACAAAATCATGATGAAAGAAACTGAAGATGACACAAAAATGAGAGGATCTCCCATATTCATAGATTAGAAGATTAATATTGCTAAATTTTCCATACTACACAAAATGACTTATAGATTCAATGCAATCCTCATTTCTTGTTTCATAGAACAAGAAAAACAACCCTAAAATTCATAAGGAAACACAAAAGACTCCAAATAGTCAAAGCAATTTTGAGAAAAGAACAAAGCAGGAGGCATAATAATACCTGACTTCAAGATATATGGCAGAGCCATAGTAAATAAAACAGTTTGGTATTGACATAGAAACGGACTCATAGACCAAAGGGACAGAATAGAGAACCCAGAGAAAAAACCCACATGTATACAGTCAGTGATTCTCAGAATCCCAGTGGGGCCTTTTGATGGAAATTAGTCAGCCAGTCCTGGAATTTACAAGGATGATAAAGTACAGAGGATAAGGTTGGCTCAGGAATGGGCAAATAATATCACATTCAAGTTCCAACAAAATTGCTTATCTTTTTTTACATTGATTTACAGAGTTAGTTTTCTCAAAAAAAGGCACCAAGCATACACTAAAGAATGGACAGGCTTTCCAACAAATGGTGCTGGAAAAACTGGTTATCCACCTGTAGAACACTGAGATTTGAACCCTGTCTGTCACTCTGTACAAAAAAACAATTCAAAATGGATCAAAGACTTACATGAAAGACGTAAAACTCTAAAACTACTTAGGCAAAAACATAGGGGAAGCACTTCAAGATATTGGCACAAGCAATGAATATCTGGAAAGGACACCAAAACCACAAACAACAAAAGCCAAAGTTGACAGATGGGATTAGATCAAACTAAAATGCTTCTGTGAAGCAAAGAAAGCAATTAATAGAGTAAAGAGACAAACCAGCAGAATGGGAGAGATTTGCCAGCAATTCATCTGCCAGAAGGTTAACAGCCAGAATATATAGGGAGCTCAAGAAACTTAATGCAGCAACAACAACCAGAAAACCCCAAATAATCCAATTAAGAACATGCAAATAGCTGAGTGCCGTGGTGCATGCCTGTAATCCCAGTACTTGCGTGGCTGAGACAGGAGGATCACAGCTTTGAGACCAGCCTCAGCAACTTAGTGAAATCCTGTTTTTAAAAAATGGCTGGAGATGTAAGGTGTAGGTAGAATGCCCCTGGGTTCAATCCCCAGTACCAAAACAAATAAAAAATGCTGGGGGTGTTGCTCAGGAGTAGAGCAACCCTAAGTTCAACATCCAGTAACACATGCACACATGCAAATGATCTGAGTAGACACTTTGAAAGAAGGAATGCAAGTGACCAACAAATACACAGCAACATGGTCAATATCATTAGCCATCAGGGAAATGCCAATCAAAACCACAATGAGATATCATCTCACCTGTGAAAATGGCTATTATCAAAAAACAAAGATTCCCTTTTGGAATCTCAGGGTTGAATAGAGAAAACATTTCTTCAAAGAATTATTATTGTAACCTTTTGAAAGAGCCCAGTGAAAACAAAGATGGATAATATTCCTTAAAGAAAGGTTTGGGCAAGAAAGAAACATACTTTCCAAGTTCAGTGTTTATGAAAGAGCACAGCACTGTGGCCTCTTGGCTCACACACTCTGGTCAGGGCTCTGCTGACGTGGGATGTCCCTGGGACTCCCCACAAGGAAAGCCTTTGAGGCACAGGAGGCTGCAGGTTCAGATGGTGCCCAACCCAGGGGTGCACAGCAAGGTCAAGAGACCTGAGCAGTGAGCATGTCTGTCATGGTGAGAGACTGGGAACAAGAGTAGTGTCCACTGCTGGCCAGAAAATGGTAAAATAAGCCATACCATGTTCCAGAATGTTCACACCAGGGAAGATTGTGCAGCTGTCTAAATAGATAGATGCTAGATAGAGATAGAGATGGATGGACAGAGAGAGGTAAAGACACACAGAAATAGATACAGAGAATGTAAAGATATAGATGATGGGTAGATAAATGATAGGTAAATGCACAGAGATAAAAGACAATAGATAGATATAAAGTGATAGACATATAGATATAGGCAGTCAGATGGTAGACAGACATAGAGCTAGGTGATAGATAATAGGTGGTAGATGGTGGATGAATGGACAGATGGGGATAGATGGTAGATGGACACAGACAGTGACAAATGACAGTGTTTCACTCACTCACGTGCAGAAATCTCCAAGACATTTGGAGGAGCACATATTACAGAAAAATATGCTTCCTTTGCACATATGGGTGCCCATGTCCATGAGCTCCTGGACCAACAGCAAACCATGGCCGGTGGCTACCCCTGGAGAAAGGGCGAGGAGATGGGGCGGGGGGACCTTCCCACCCGCATCTCTTACATGCAGGATGACTTTGCTTCTTCTAAAAGCCCAGAAGGAAAAAATACAATACACAAATGCATACATTTTTCTGCTTCTAAGACTTGATCCCTAAAAAAAGGGAAAGGGCACAGGTAATGTACCAGGAAGGTAAACACACTGGATCCAGCAGAAATGAGATATAGGTGCAAATGTGTACCAGTGTACACACACACATATACACACACAGATAGACAATAATAGCAAAACATAAGCTGTCAATCAGAGGACATTTAAATGGTAATACTTGTATGGCCATTCAACAATGAGCCAATGGCTAACACCTACTCCTCCCACGCCTACACATGGATAACCAACTGGCTACTGCAGCCTGTCCTCCAGGACTACTGCAAGAGTGACAACTCTGAAGAGCAGGAACATCTGTGTCAGCCACAGAGGACGAGAAGACTGAAGAACATGTGCAAGGCAGCTGGCCCTGCATGATGCTCAGCACCCATGTGGGCTTCCTCCTGCACACCCTGGGATCTACTTCTGGCCTGCAGCAAGGACCAAGGACAGGCTGGCCTCAGCAGGATTCAGGCAGCCATGAGTCTTGTCCCACTTGTGTAGAGGCCTGGAGCTGCTAGAAGTGCAAAGCTCCAGCCCACCTGGACCTCTGGGTCAAAAACTACATTTCAACAAGGCTGGTGGGGACAGGACTCACTGACAGAACTGGAAGAGGGGTCTGTCCCTCCTAGCCACCGGCCAGAGAGCACATTCTTTCTGGAGGAGAGACATCACACGGAACTCAGACAGGCTTTACTACAAGACAGGGTGGGTTTTGCACAGCTTTACCCTGTAGGCAGCGGTTCTGTGGACAGAGCTGTGTTCTGGACAGGATGTGGAGCCCTGGGGCTGCGCTGTAGACATAGCTGGTGTCTAGAAAGGGCTGAGGTCTAGGGCTATGCTGTGGACAAGGCTGTGTTTGGGCAGGACTATGTCTGGGCAGGGCTGGGGTCTGGACAGGGTTGATCTCTGGACAGGGCTGGTGTCTAGACAGGGCTGAGGTCTGGGGCCATGCTGTGGGCAGGGCTGTGTTTGGGCAGGGCTGTAGTCTGGACAGGACTGTGGTCTGGGCATGGCTATGTTCTGGGCAGGGTTGGGGTCTGGACAGGGCTGCGGTCTGGGGCCATGCTGTGGACAGGGCTGTGTTTGGGCAGGGCTGGGGTCTGGGGCTATGCTGTGGGCAGGGCTGGGGTCTGGGGCTATGCTGTGGGCAAGGCTGGGGTCTGGACAGGGCTGTGGTCTGGACAGGGCTGTGGTCTGGGCAGGACCATATTCTGGGCAGGGCTGGGATCTGGACAGGGCTGCAGTCTGGGCAGTGCTGGGGTCTGGGAATGGCTAGTGTCTGGACATGGCTAAGGTCTGAACAGCGCTGTGGTCTGGGCAGGATGAAGTTAGGCGGGGCTGTATCCAGGCTTCTCTTCGGTGGGGACAGAGCCTCAGCTGAACAGATACCTTAGTTTCCATTGTTTTTCTGGGCAGCGCTGTGGCTGTGTCTCGTGGGGCAGGGCGCCCCTCTGGGCAGTCTCAGTTGTTGGGCAGGCACTGGGTTTGTCCTGATACCATGGTTCCTCCAGGGACCCTGACCGCAGGGCAGCTGGGAGGCCCATACTGGCCAGCAGAGGGCGGACAGTCACCTTCCAGGCCACTGGCTTCGGCTCGCTCCCCTGCTGGCTGCTTATCTGCGGCAGGGAGAGCAGTTGCCCTTTCATTGTCTTGAGGGCAAATGTGCTCATTTTGTTTTTTTCTCTCTTTTTTAACTTTATCAGAAATAAGGATACAAGGTCAGAATTCACCACAGAAAGAATCACTTGGGGAAGCAGGAGCTGCCTGAAAGGCAAGATGGGGGCCACTGCCCCCTCCTCTGCCCGTTTCCCACTGTGGGGACAGAGGAGGTGCTGGGACATCCGGGCCCACTGAGCCCCTTCCTTCTGCAGCCCCCATGCCCCTGTGCTCACCAAGGTCAGCTCTGGGACACAGAAGTCCCGCTTTCTAGACAGCTTTGTCTCCAGAATCTAAACCCCTGCCTGGCATCGGTTCTGTGCTGAGTGGCGCTTACCCGGCACCTTGCTCTGCAGATCTTGGCTGCTCAGGGCTACATTTCAAGTTTATACATTCTCTGGTTGAGATGCTCTCTGGAGCAAGGAGGTTTCTAGGCCATGTGTTGACATAAATGGTGCAGGTGAGAGGGCCTCTGTCTCCATCCTCGAGCAGAGTCGGCAAATCTGTGACCCCACTAGGCCCTGGGCCACGGAGGTGAACACCGGCAGCCCCGTCCCAGCCTTCCATGCGGTTTTGCAGGCTGTATGCCCAAGACAGGCCATCACACTAGGGCCTGGTCTGCAGATCCACTGCAGCCGGTGGCAGGACTGTAAACTGAGCCCACGCTGACCCACAATTTAGTCCTGTGTGTGTTCCCACCCCTTTCTACCAGCCAGACCCAAGGAGGCCAGGACCCTCTCTCTGCTCGACTCCTCCGGTGCCTGGGTCCCCTAGAGAGGTGGCATATGCCACTGCGAGGGCACCCTCCATCGGTATCCAGCAGCAGCTGGTCGCCCCCCAGGAGAACGTCGCCTCTGGCTGTTTCCATCACTGCAGCCGCCTAGACCCAGCTCTCCCCTTCATGCCAGGTATCTGAGATAGGAGCACTCAGAAGCCATGAGGCAGCTAACGGGACACCTCTGGGTGCTATACTCAGTGGTGGCTCAGCCTTTGCCAAGTGCACCTGCCTCCCAGCATATTGGTCTCCTGCTTTCTGTGTGTCCACAGGGCCCCTGCCAGGCTCTGGGGGCAGAAGTTTAGGGGAGAGCTCAAGGGACCCAGGTAGAGCCGGGATGCCTTTCAGTATGACTAGGCATCGAGGACGAGGTCCTGGCACCCACCTCTGGCCAGTCAGGGGAGCAGCCAGGCTGCCCTCCTTAGGGAGACAGGTCACTTCCCCAAGAGCTTCACCCGTGGAGGGTCAGTCACCTGCTGCCCCTTTGCGCAGCGGGGAGGGGACCGGCATCCACGTGCGTCTTGGACCTGCCTGCGTGAGCACCTGCTGACTGTTCACAGGATAGCAGTGTGTGGGGGCAGCGTTGCCCAGGCGGTGGATACAGAAGTGGAGCTCCACAGCAGGGCAAGGCTGCCAGGGGGCAGCAGTCACTTGGAACCCACTTGTGTCCACTGTCACCTCCTAGGTGATGGGCCTCTGGCTCCTGGCTACATTTCCTTTCTATATATAGTTGTCTTGTTCATGATGAGGATAATTTTATAACCTGACTGAAATTCCTCTGGGATGTAGGTAGGGGGCACACCCTAAATAAATAGAAGGTGTGATTTGGTAGAAGGGAATGGCGCATTTATGTCCTCTGTCATAAAATGCAATTGCTGTCTGAGTGACACCTGACAAGCAGCAAATCTGGGGAACGCCTCAAGGACCCCAGGGCTAGCTGGTCTGCACACGCGGCTCAAGCTGCGAAGGAGGTGACTAGAAGTCGCAGGAGGCAGTGTAATGCCCCGTTCCCTGACTGCTGACACCCTCACGAATGAGCACCTGCAGCTCAGCCCATGAAACAAGTGCTTAGCAGAGACAGCTGGGGGTCCAGGCCAAAGCCACCCCTCAGGAGGGCAGCAGCACCCATTTCCTCTGTCCACTCTCCCCAGCTGCAGCCAGAGCCTATCTTTTACGTCTGGAGTTTTCTCTGCCTCTGAGGTTACAGCTGGTTGGCTGCCTCCTCCAGAGCCCAGCCACGAGGGCCGTCTTCCTCCCCAGGACGTGGACCTTGCTCTGGGACGGGAACAGCCAACCATGCTGAGGGCCACTCTGAACTACACAGCACTCAGATTTAGAGGCCATCATTTTGTAAGAACTAATAAAAAGTTTCTCACTCATCCACTTCATTTAACAGCTTTACTCAAGGGCAATCGACGTGCAGTAAACTGCATAAAGTGTCAATTCAGTGTTTTGACTGATGGAACCCCCGCCTTAAGCGAGCCAGGGAACACTCCAGCAGCCCGAAAGGCCTCGTGCCGTGCCGCGCCCTCTGCCCCTCCCTGTCCTCCTCCGAGTCCACGCAGCCTCTGCACCATCACTATCCGCAGTTGCCATTTTCTATAACTCTTACAGAAAGGCAGCAAGACCCTGGTCCCTTTTCTCCCTGCCTGCCTTCATTCAGGGGCTGTTCTGAGATGTACCTGTTTTTGTGTGCACCAGTACTTTGCTCCTGCTAGAGCCTGGTGGTCTCCCTGTGTGGACATGCCACAGCCCAGGCATCACTGTCCCTACTCAGCTGAATGTCCCAATTCTGCCACTCATTAGCCCTGGCAGCTCTTTTTTGATTAAGATGAGCATGATGTGTTTTTCTGCCATCTTTAATTTTTATTTTTTTGTGTGTGTGTTGATATTTAAAGTGTTTCTTGTAAGGGTCACATGTTCGTTCGTGGTTTCTCCCAGTCTGACAACCTTTACTTTTTAATTGGGGTATTTAGACCATTTAGACTTAATGTGATTATTAATAAAGCAAGATTTAAATATGCCATCTTTCTATTTGTCCCATCCTATTTTTGTTCTATCTTTTTTATTTTGGATTGAGTATTTTCCTGCCCCCACTTTATTTCCTTTGAGTGTTGGCTATTATTCTTCGTGGTGTTTGTTGTATGAAATGGTGTGTTAGGGTTTCTGATGCACATCTTGGTTTATCATAGTCTACCTTCGAGTGGCAGCATAATTAAGAACCACACAACTGTGTATTCCATTTCTCTTCTCCCATCATTTGAGCTGTTCCTGTCAGATACGCTCTCTACTTGTCCATAATCTCATAGACCAGTGCTAATTTGTTTCCTATGTCCCAGAGATCACTGTCCTATATTGCCTGTTGTCCAATGTCTAGAAAACTTGCTTCATACCTCATTTATGAGTTTTTATTTGGTTTAGGAAGGTGGTAACTCTGATTCTAGTCACCCCATTTTAGCTGGAAGGGTACCCAGCTAAAATAAATTCTTTAATTACCGTTTAAAATTTCCCATTTAGAAAACAACTTTTTTTTCCTTGGGGTACTGGGGATTGAATCCAGGGGTGCTCTACCATTGAGCTACATCCCTAGCACTTTTTATTTTTAATTTTGAGACTGGGTCTCACTAAGTTGTCCAGGCCAGTCTTGAACTTGTGATCTTCCTGCCTCAGCCTCCTGAGTAGCTGGGATTACAGGTGTGAAGCTGCCTAACTGAAAATTGCACTTTTTTCATTGGTTCATGTTTTCATTTTTTTTTTAAGGAAGCTGTAGAAAAGTGAAAGTTAATTTTTTAAAAATCCTGAATCTTGCTATCTTGAGTATAGTTGAAACCAGATCTCATCTCTGCCCAGAAATTTTTGTGCCTATCTGTATATATTTCTTTCTTATTTAGTGATGGTCACAATTTACATGTATGGGTCCTGAATTTTCTCTCCTAACATCACAGTGGACATTTCTCCATGTCATGAAAATTCAAAATTGCAGCATTGCTATTTTTAAGTTGTCACTTGTTGGGTCCATACACCAGATCCTTGGGGCCACAGGACTCCCAGTATGTGGCCAGTGCTGGGCTGTGAAAGCAGGGAAGGGAAGAGGTCACAATCCTAGACATAGACTTGCACTTATGTGGGACTGGCAAGCCATGGAGGTGGGGGTGTCTACCCATGGGAATGGGGTCCTCCACTGGAAGGGTCGTGGCTGCCAGCGGGGTATTTGGGAAGTGTGGGGCTGGGGCTGCACTCCATTCCTTCTGTGGTGTTGAGGATGAATTGCTTTTGTAGTCAGCAGATCTATGGGGCAGCCTTCCCCTCTCCTTCACCCAATGACTCCACCCTCAGGACTCAGCCCAGGCAGGCCCTGCACTGAGCTGATGTGTCCCTGCACTGTGGAGACCCTGATCAGGAGCTCTTTCAGAACAAGAACCTCATCTACTCATATCTGGTCTCCAGCACCCTCAAAAGCAGAAGCACCTTCCAGTACTCTCAAGACTCCCTTGTTGCTGTTGGCCCAGCCTTGCCTGAAGGGAGCAGCCCTTACAGGGAACCCAGTCCCGGGGCTCAGAGACCTGCTGCACAGTGTCATGGGGATTACACGCACTTTCTCCTTTTTGAAGATGCGAAAGATCTCGGGCCTTGAGCTGTTCAAGGAGCATTAGGATCTCAAGGCCCTGTATGCTAGTTCAGAACATAGCTGGCCCTCCATATCTGTAGGTTCCTATCCTCAAATTTAACCAACTTCAAGTCAAAAGCAATTGAAGAAAAATTACATCTATATGCAACTGCATCTAAACTGAACATGTACAGACTTCCCTTGTGATTATTTCCTAAGCAATACATGATAACAACTATTACAAAGAATTTATGTTGCATTTGGTATTATGAGTGATATAGAGGTGGCTTAAAGTATACAAGAGGATGTGTAGGTTCTATGCAAATACTATGCATTTCATATAAGGGACTTGGGCATCTATGGATTTTGGTATCTGTGGGCTCCTGGAACCACTCTCCCATGTATGCCCAGAGATGACTGTAATTGACCACATTTTTTCCTGGAAAGTTCTGGATCTGAACTTTCCAGATATGTCAGAGAGCCCTCGTCTCAGTGTAAACTGCAACCCAATCCAAGCACGGATCACTGTGTGGCAGCATTACGGTTGGCATGAAGTGGTATTTACTCCTGGGAATAAACAGAAGCTCCTCACTGCATTTTCCACTAAGGAGCACCAGCGAGTTGGTGCCTTCAGAGGACGAGGCAAGACCAGGCCGCCAGTCCCCAGCGTGGCTCTGCTCCCCATCTTATGAGGCCTGTTGGGATGAGAGTAGGCTCATCCGCCTGAGCTTGGCAGATACAGCCTGGCCCACAGAGCATGGCCCACGTGGGATGGGAGCACTGGGTATTTGTCGAGCTGTCATGGCACATGCAACCCCATGTTATTTGGAAAGGGTCCCCTACAGCTCAGGGCTTGTGGGAGGCAGGACACCAGCTCAGCACACACGTCGGCCCAGAAGTGAAGAATCAAGGGCCTCTTCCACCAGGAGCCTAGCCTGAGGCAGGGGAGTCAAGTAGACAGCACTGCACTCATGACCTGGTGTGAGCAGGTCTGGGCAGCTGTGGGGCACAGGCAGCAGGGGTGGGAAGGGGCATCCTGGCCAGACCAGTTCTGAGGCTGAGAATACAGCTGCCCAGCCTTGTGGCCAGCTCCTCTCCTGGACCTAGGCACCAGGGGGTGGGGGTGGACCCAGGGCTGTTCTGGGGCCCTGAGCCACATGCACATGCCCACACCCCCTACCATACAGACCCACTGGGTCCCTGGGAGAGGGCTGCCTATCCATGGGGGTCTGGGAAAAGAGTCCATCAGGAACAGCTGCTCCCCAGGCCCTGATGTACTCCTGGGGCTCTCAGGTGCCCTTCTGCCCCGCAGTCTGGCTTCTTGCCAGCCCCTTCCACTAGCCTGCTAACCACCTGACAGGCAGTGTCCAGACCCCTGGGTGCTGTGCTTGGCCTCTGGGCTGCAGCTGCTAGACTAGACATCCAGTCAGCTCAGCATGGCTGAGTCTGGGCACATAGAGGAGCCCAGGGTGTTGAGAAAGAGAGGCCTCTGCCTCCGTCATTCGAGGTGCAAAAGAGCAGCATTTCAGTGATTGTTTGTCCTATGAAAAACCCAACACTAAACAAGGAAGGTCTCTCCCCTGCCCCAGCCTGAGTGGGTCCTGAGGCTCCCTGTTCTACCTGGTCAGGTCCTCCTGGTTCTGTAGAGCCTCATAGCAGAGCCCCCTCCACCCTGAGCCAGTCTTGGTCCTCCTTCTGCCTGGCGGGTCTCCAGGTAAACCCTCAGGGCCCCTGGCCCCTCCGATGGGGTCCACAGCTCTAAACACAAGGTTTTCAGCCCCAGCCAGTCTCTGAATGGAGGCAGCAACAGGCGGGAGCCAAGTCTCTGGTGTTTGAGGCCCCTAGACTCAAGGAGCTGTGTGCCTGGGCTGTGGTGGGACCTCACCTGCCGGAAGTGTGTGGCCTGTCTGAGCGGCAGGAACAATCAGATGTCACAAAGTCCAAGCTCAGTAATTCCCTGGACTTTATTGGTAGGAGCGGCAGTCCACCAGCCTGCTTGCCCCATCCAGACTCAGTTTTGGCACCAGGCTCACGGTGTCCTGGCCAGAGTAATGCTGTTGAGGGCTGAGGTGCTGAGCCTTGGCCTCCAGTGGGGAAAAGAGCAGAGGACAGAGAAAGGCCACCAGGAAGACCCCTGTGGGGCAGAAGCACTGGTGCTAAGGTCACAACCAGGACACACCATCTGTCGCTACGTGACCAGTGGCCATGCAGAGCCGGCACTTCTGAGAAAAGCCCAGCCCAGTCCTCAAGTGGCAACGTTGTTGGGGGGGGTACGCTGTGACGGGCGTAGACTTTCCTCCTGATAAGTCCCTGGCAACTGCTCTGGGCCTTGGCGGGAATGGACAAAGTCACTTTCCAAAACCTCCTCCTCCCCAGCATCTTCCCGAAGCTGCCTGACCTGACCGAGAGCTGTAGAGGCAGGTTCAAGAGGAGATAAGTCCTTGGGGCTGCGGAAGTGCCCTAGCTCCGCAAAGACCCAGCTCATGGCCACTGCCAGCCACAGGCTTTGTACCTGGGCTACAGGCCCCATCCTGCAGGGATGGGGCAGAGCAAGTGGTGGGCAGGCTTGAGACCCTGTGCTAGGTCACAGGCCCAGGCCTCTTGCGGGAGGAAAGGAGGAAGCTGGGCTCATCGCGTTGCCCTGATGGGAATCCGGCCCTGCTCCCTGACTCGGCCCCTCTGCCCACAGCCTCTCAGTGCAGACCCAGGTTTCTGTGCCCAGCGTAGCACGAGGAACCTGCCCACCCACATGTGGCATGTCTGGAGCCACTACCTCGCACATAGATGGGAAAAAGTGACGTGAGGTTATCCTGGTCCTGTGTCAGGGGGTCCGGAGGCCCCCTGTGGCTGAGGTCCCCATGGAGTACAGGCCCTCATGGATGTCTAGCCTCAGGGGTTCGTCCACTCAGGTGGCTGGCAGGCACTGACCATAGGTCCTGGGGGCCTCTGACCTCAGGTACCACCAGGGGAGACAACACAGGGCACTGGTCTCCAAGGGGAAGGGCTGGTAGAAATTAAAGACTAATTAGTAGTAGGCCTACTAGTCTCAGGAGATCATCTGGCAGGTGCCGGCTCACCTAACACACGAGGATCAAGGAGACTCCTTCCTCATGAGAAGGCCCAGCTTCACACACCTGGAGCCATGTCCGTACAAGTCCATAGGGGCCTGGGACCAGGGAAGAAGGCTGTGGGCTGCTGGCCAAGGGGTGCAGGCTGGCCAGTACTTCACACTGACCACAGCTCCTCCTCACTGACCAGGGCTCCTCGATGACCACTGCTCCTCCCTGACCCCAGCTTCTCACTGACCAGGGCTCCTCACTGCCCAGGGCTCCTCAATGACCACTGTCCCTCCCTGACCACAGCTTCTCACTGACCAGGGCTCCTCACTGACCAGGGCTTCTCACTGACCATGGCTCCTCACTGACCAGGGCTCCTCGATGAGCAGGGCTCCTCATTGACCACAGCTTCTCACTGACCACGGCTTCTCACTGACCATGGTTCCTCGATGACCACAGCTCCTCACTGACCAGGGCTCCCCACTGACCACAGCTTCTCACTAACCATGGCTTCTCACTGACCTGGGCTCATCACTGACCAGGGCTCCTGACTGACCATAGCTCCTCGCTGACCAGGGTTCCTCACTGACCTGGGCTCCTTACTGACCATGCTGTCTAGTCAGAGGTAACCTGGACGGCTCTGGGCACTTCTTCACAGGTGGTCACCAGGGTGACCTCTGCAGGACTGGCCAGTCACTCCTCTGATGAGCCTGGGGGTCTGGACACCATGGCAGCGTGAGGAAATATGTGGACAATCTCTTGGGAAGCATATGGCAGCAGGACCCATCTCATGGCCACTTGTGTTTTGTGCCCCAGCAAGACATGTGACAGCTGGGGCCCACCTCATGGCCAGGCTGGACAGGGCCCTGGATGAGGGCTGGTCACCGCAGCCTGGACCAGACAGCAGGAAGCGGACACCCTTGCTGGGCCATTGGTCACTTTGTGTCCTGCCCAGGATGCCCCAGGGCCCTGTTCACCAGCAACCAGGACGCTCTGTGGGAGGCCCGGTGCCCAAGGGAGGACTTCCCAGCACCAGCCACTGTTTGCTTATCTCCCAGGCCGATGTGCCAGGCTCCGCATGCCGGAAGCCCAGTATCTGACCACAGTTGGGCTGCAGGCACACCGCCCTCCACTCGCCCTGTGTAATTTTAAAGCACATAAAAACTAACTAACGAGGTGAGGAAGCGGAAGCGAGAGGCACCACCCCTCCTGCCGCTCGGCTGCAGGCAGCGTCCAGTCCGATTCTGGAGCCTGTTTACTTCCCAGCCCTTCACTTTCCTCCAGTGGGAGGTTGGCTAAAGGTTAGGGTCGAGAGCAACTTCCGGATCTTTTGGCATTCCCGACAGGAGTCCTGCTGGCTGGAAAGCCAGGAAGCCACGTGAGGGTGAGGCTGGCCAGCCGTGTCCTTTGAGGACAGGTGCAGGTCCTGGAAGGGAAGCGTTTCTCCTTTCAGGGTTAAGGTGCGGGAGACCTCCAGAGCTGAGAGAGGGTGGTGCCTGAGAGCCCAGAGGGCCTCCTTTCAGCCCCAGGAAGGGCCATTAGGGGGTGATTTCACGGTTTCTGTCCCAGGCCCTCCATCCCACCCTCCTGCCCACCCCTGGCCCTGTGAATCTTGTTCCCCATCGGGTCCTCCGCTCACTCACCTGGGTGAGCTTGGGAATCTCTGGGGGTGTGACAGCAGGATGACCCACTCTCCCTCCTCCCTCAGGGGCCAGGGTGGGCGCCCAGGGACCAGTCAGGGGTGCACAACTGCCCAGAGCTCCCTTGAGGCAGCCCTTGCTGGCTGACCCCTCTGTGGCCCTCGTCTGCAAGTGTATCTGTCCCAACACTAACTGGTTAGAGATATTTCCCTTAGAGCTTTGTGCTCAAGGACCCCAGGGAAAACAGTTTCCATGTCCCTAGCATCCTGGGAAGTTGGCGCCCATGAGAGGGCTCCAAGCTGTGTGTCATGCTCCTCCAATGGCTTGGCTCCCTGCAGCTTCTCTCCTCTCCCCAACACCCCCTCCCCATGTCCTGCTCCTAACCTAGGCTCCAGTGTCCCACACAGGCACGCTTTTCCTTGTTTTTCCCACTTTTCCTATTTGTGGGTATAGGGACATCAGGCCCCTATAGCTGGGTCCCCCCTACCCCCACATACCCGGCTGCTCCTGCCCCGTGTCCCTCCGGCTTCTCTCAACAAGGCAGCAGAACCAGGCCTGGCCCTGCCCCCTGCACATGCTGCTACAGCGCTGAACCCCACCCTGCACCCCATCTCTCCAGAGCAAGCTGCTCTCGGCATCCTCTGCTGACTCCTCCTCACCCTCCCTGGTCCCTGTGCACCTGGCTACGCCTGGCTGGGCTTCCCCACCTCTTACAACTCCCTGGCCACCACTCACGCAGTCATCGTACTTCCCTTCTGAGCAAGTGACACCAGACACTCCCTCCCCAGCCTGGTGCCTCTGCCTCCCTGGAAAGCCCACTGGTGGCCAGCCCACTTGCCCTGCCTCTGCTCCTGGCTGACCCACCCCACGGAGCATCCACACTGCTACGGCTCTGCCAGAGGTTCCTGCACAGCCCCTCTGTCCTGGAGTCCAGGAGCTGGGGAGTCCCGATGCTAGGCTGGGCCCACTGTCAGGTGTTCCCATTGCCCCTCTCTCCCTCTGGAGGCAGGTGTCAGGAGGGAGGACCAGCAAGGCAGGTGGAGGACCAGCGTCTGCTCTGGAGGAGGGGTGCTGAGGAAACAGAGGGGCAGCTGAGACTCCTGGAGGCGGCACCTGGGGTCCTTGGCGACACTTTGCTGTTTGACAATTCAATCAGATGTGGTGGGAAACCAGCATTCCTGGGTGGTGCCTGCCCTGTATGCCTGGGCAGAACTGGGCTTCCAAAGTCCTCATGGAGGCTGGGGTTGCAGGCACTACTGGCCCTGTAGGCATGGGGACTGCTTACTGTCCACCCCAAGGTTCCTGCATCCTCTTCTCAGAAGCTGGTGAGTCGAAGCTGGTGCTGTACACCCAACTGCCCCTTCCACGCTGGCCTCGTGGAAGCACAGCACCAACCTACCAATGCAGTAAAAACAGTACCGCAGCATGGTTAGACCTGTTTTCCCCAACTGCAAGGCGTTAGCTTGAGCATGCTCACCAGAGGCAGGGTCCCCGGCTTAGAGCTGACTGCATGCCTTCTGCAGCCAGCTTGGGGAAGGTATCCTGCCCACCCAGGCCTGGCATTCTCAGACCCAACGCGCATAGGCCCCACCCAGGCGGGCTGCTGTGGGGCACACGTGTTGGTGAAGGAGACTGGGTAGGAGATGGATGAGTGGTTGCCCCCTCCCTGGGCACCTGCTTCCCACAGCGTGCATCCATCCAGGCCCTGCAGTGTCCACCACTGGCCTTTCCCTCCTCCCAGACGCTTGTGCATGGACACACAGCAGGAAGGCAGTCGCTGTGACAGGGAGGGCAGCATTACCCCAGGTGCCCCGCCCTGCGGGGACTTCGGGGAAAAGTTTCCAGACTCCTGTGAGGTGTCAGGCATCCTGGAAAGCTGGTCACGCAGCTGACCTGAGCATTCTGCAAATCTGTATCCAACAAGGAGCTCACCTCACTTCTGAAGCAAGAAAACAGCTGCATGTCAGGAAAGAGCAATTTGGACAGGCATGACTCCTCCAGGGACAGCGGTGTGCCTGAGAAGCCTGCAGGGTCCAGATTCCCTGGTCCCCTTTCTTACCTTGTTGCCACCTAGGCCTTGTGGTCCTCTCCTGAGACCTCTGGCCAGGGATGCTTCCGGGGTGGGGGCAAGAGAGCCTGGCTGGTGCCTTATCCTGAGTGCCCCTCAGGGGATGGCCACAGTGACTCCTGAGGTCAGAGCAGCAGGTCTCACCCCACCTGGGAACACAGACAGCCATGGCAATGTCCCTGTGTGTGTGCTTTGAAGCAAAGCAGGCCCACACCCCAGGCCTGCTGCTGTTTGGCCCTGGGAGCCTGGGCAGGCCCTGACCCTCAGACGCTGGTGGGCCGAGACCAGGGCCAGGCCGCACAGCCACCCTCTCATCACTGGAGGAAAAAAGCATCCTGTGTAAAGAGAGGGAGCTGCCTAACCCAGGGTCAGAGCAGGGGTGTTGCCAGGGAAGGGAGTTGGCCAGAGCTGCCACCCGCAGAGGAGCCAAGCCCTGGACAGGGACTCAAGGACTTGGTGTGAAGGAGCAGGGGCTGCTGACTTCCCTCTGTGTGACTTCTGTGCTTCCGGGTCTCTGCAGGGAGCCGGAGGGGAGGGAGGGGCTGCCTGTGCAGTGGTTGACAGGGCTTTCCTCCCTGCAACTCATGCTGGAAACTGTGCAAGCTGTGTTTTCTGGGAACTCACACAGAGAGTGGGGGTCCACACAGAATCCCCAGGTGGCACCTCGCTGGCCAGCCGGAGTGCTGACCGCACTGGTGCGGGCCCTCCTGCTCTGATGTTCCTGCTGTACCCTGGCAAAACCAGGCGGGGGTGTCCCTGTGCTGGTCCACCGTGGCCCTGGTCATGCCCAGCTGCGGGGTGTGTGCTGTTTGTTTCCCATGGCTTTAATGCCTGCATCCCTTCCCTGAGACCACCTGGCCACCATGACCTCACCTGGGCAGCTGGCCCTCCTCGGGGTCATGGCCACCACCTCTCTGGACAGCACCTCTCCCACCCAAGAAGGGTCTGTGGGAGCATGGGCTCAGGAGCTGTCCCCCATGCCACTGCAAGCCCCATTGTGGGACATTGCGGCTGGACTAGGTGGAGTACAGGGGGCCTGTGGACCTGTGGGGGCTTTTTTTTTTCTTGCGGTACCGGGGATTGAACGCAGGAGTGTTCTACCTCCGCGCTACGCCCCCGGCCCTATTTTTT
>PVJS01013635.1:0-41754 GCA_004027185.1 Glis glis | reverse complement strand
GAGGAGGAGGGGGAGGAGGAGGGGGAGGAGAGGAAGTGAGGGAGGAGGAGGAAGAAGAGGATGAAGAAGAAGGAGAGGGAGAAGAAGAAGGTGGCAGCAGAGGACCAGTTAAGGCTGTTACAATGCCCACATCTGAGAGGATCATTGTACCGGGACAGTAGCTTTGGGCCAGATGTGGAAAATATTTTAAAGGAAGGACTCACAGAATTTGATGAAAGATTGGCTATGGGGAAGAGGGGAATATTAGAGAAAGAAAAAGAGGTAACGGGTCAGTTCACCCTTTCCCCAGCATGTTGAGATTGAATTGAAAATATTTTAAATGGGAACCATATTTCAGGACAAACTTTTTCCATAAAACATTTGCTTTCAAAGAATTTTTTTTCATGGATCCAACCTAACGTAAAGGTGAGTTTATCATAAGACCATAGACATAATTTTATACATGAGCTTCTTTCCTCCCTAAAGTCAATAATGATAAAAAATAATCGATTTAGAATCAGCTTTCAAAATTTTTAATCCCCTTAAATTTACTCCATGCTCTGCACACAAAAGTATTGCACACAGAAAAAAAGAACCAGCTGTCCTGACCTGACCCTTTGGCTGGTCTCATCCACACGGCGATGGTTGGGGAGATTTCAATCTTATATATAGGTCAGTATCAGAAATCCTGCTTTGTGGATTTAATGAATACATGAGTTTTAAATCTAACACACAAAAGAACTAAGCCCTTACCCATTCCTATATGGGTAAGTAATTAGGAAAGGAAAGGAAAAGCACTTATCTTGCCCCTTATCTTGACTCTGAGAATGGAAATGACCACCACAGTCTGTTGACATCGCATACATGTTCATAGGAGGAAAAAAGAGTAGTTCCTTGCTCAAGGTCCCCGCTCAGAATCCACCACATGTTCTGTCAATGCCTGTATTTTAGTATTCTCCTCCACCATAAAAATGAACTTTGTAATTTTCGTGAATCAAGCTTTCAGATCACCTCTTAGGTTCATCACCTTATTACATACCCAGAGAGAACGCGAGGACAGCAGCGCACACTGAGGTTTCCCACCCCAGCTATCCCTGGGAGGGATGCCGCCGGTGTTCACACACTTTTACAGCTGTTGGAATACTGATGGGAACTCCATGTGTTTACCAGCACAAGCTCTATCAGGAAGAAACCAAATGTCAAACCAAGGTATGTAGAAGTCACCATAAATAAGTCTCCAAATGTTTACCATCTGGAATGGTAGATTTAGATTTTTTGTTTTTTTGTACTGGAGATTGAACCCTGGGGCACTCTACTTCTGAGCTACACCAACCACCCTTTTCATTTTTTATTTGAAACAGGATCTCAGTAAGTTGCCGAGGGTCCCCCTATGTTGCTGAGGCTGGCCTTGAACCTGTGATCCTCCTGTCTCAGCCTCCCAAGTACCAAGATTACAGGCGTGAGCCACCATGACTGGCCAGATTTAGATTTTGACTAGAAACTGGGAGTGCCCTGTGGGCACTGTCTTTTAAGCAAGCCTTTCAGTTCACCAAGTAACTTCATATACCTTGTTAGGGGGATGAAAACACAACTTTACCTCTCTGAGCTATGAATTTATTATTTCAACACTTTCTTTCTTATTTCCATCCTGCCTAAACCTTCATATGATTGACTTTTGGGAGAGAATTTTCCCATATTGTCAAAATCCTGTACAGACAGTCCTGTGATCAGTCTATAGCATCGGAGACATGCCTGTGGGGCTCTCACTTCTTATTTCTTAAGAGCACCTTGCCTTCCGTAGACGGCCCTCCTGCCATGTCTGGGGGTGGGGTGGAGGAAATGCAGCCTGGGAGCAGGAACTTTATTCTCTCTTGAAATACTTCTGCGATGTTGGAAAAAGCCATGGGCGGTTAGCGCAGTACCTGCTCCCCGCCGTGGGAGCCTTTCTGACCCTGGTACAAGAGGCATTTGCCTGCCATTCCGTCTGTATTCTTTTAAACCCCAGTTCCAGTGTAAAGCCAAAATGGAATGACTGGAATTTCAAAAGACTTCAGCTTGTGAACTAAGTCCTATTTTGGTTATGTAATATTGGGAATCCGATAATACTCACTGGAGTAACTGGCCAGTATAAAGATATCGTCTGAAGACTTTCCAGATCATAACCAGAGAACATTCCGAATAACACCTAAACACTATATGAAAATATTATTTTAATCTTAACTTATTTATTTATTATTTTTGGCAGTGCTAGGGATCAAACCCAGGGCCTCTTATATGCTAGGCAAGCACTTCACCACTGAGCTACACCCTCAGTCCGTATCTTAACTTTCTTTTTAAAAAAGAGCATTTAAGAACATCAACTGTCTATGATATATATCCTGACATATCTATGATATTGATGTATATCTTGTCTATCTGTGATATATCTTTATATCATATATATATAAAATGTACCTTGAAATATAATTTTACAGGCACCTTTAGGCAGTTAAATACTAAAATCACAAAGCACTAGCCATTAATCCTGCTATACGACCTACTAACCAGCTCCTACTTCAGAACAGCCCATACACAGTGTTATTCAGGGACTCTCACCTACAAAGGGTGAAGACTGTTGGGTTTCTTCACCAAATGTGCTTAGAGTCAGCCCAGTAGGAGCAAGAATCCTTGCACACCACAGGTGTATGAGCTTTGTGGAGATGAGCAAGGGTAGGGTGGCCAAAGTAGTAACTCACCTCTCTTGCTCAAACACTTGGAAAATAAAAATTTCAGCTTTTGATCATGGAAAATCATGTTAAGTTTCAAGTAAAACTATAGCACCGATTCGAAAGGACTTGTTTATACCACAAGTTAAGCACGGCGTCTAAACCTCCCTGCTGATTCCATTCAATGGAATCTTGGTGGGTGCTGTGGGGACAGTGGTCACTGCACAGAGATGACAACTCATTTTCTGCTGCTCAGGGACTGGATGACCATTAACTCCCAATGACTAATTTGTAATTAAAACCTTTTTGTTTGTTTATAACCAAGCCCTGAACATCTATTTACATTTAATTAACACTTCAGATAGCCCGTTTAAAGCTTGTAAAAGTAGTGACTTTAATGATCCATTACAGATATGCGACTTGAGTTTTCCATGACTTGTAAAACTTTCACAAACAGATCTGCAAATGAATTACCTCCATCTGCTCCCCCTGCAGCTGCAAGAGGGCATGTTAGAGAGCACTTTCCTCCTTCCTCCTCTTCTGCTTTTCTTCCAGCTCCAAGCATTTTTGTTTTAAAGCCGACCTATGGGCCGCTCAGAGGGTAGCCCCTTGTAAGGAGTTTCCAAACTTTCCAACTCCCCAAATTTTTAAGAACCACTTTGCTCCATCCTAAACGAGACGCGATCTACCTCGCACAAATCGGTTAACAAAGCATTTCCATTTCTGCAGCAACTTCACGATAGACTCCTAAAAGAATCCCTATGGATTGAGTAGCGCAATGCAACAGTTTGAAACTCAATTCTTATTTTGAAAGCTAACATCAGTGCTTTTTTGGCCTTTCTCATCCTTTCCGAGCAATTCACCGTTTTGAGTACCGAGTGGGATCTGAAAGGGTCCAACCACGGCTCCAAAAGACATTTTTCTTAGCTACCCTTTCAAAAGCCAGGCACGAGAAGTGTTAGTTCTGTAGAGACAGCCAGGCATCAAGCTCTGTGCACTGTTATCTGTCAGCTGTACAATAGCAGCATTGATAGGACAGCAACAACTGGCATTGACAAGTGCGCTGTGCTAGCATTCCATTCAAAACTATGGTAAGAAAAGAGAAAGAGAAGCATTCGGCGTCTTTTACTTTACCTGAAAAAAAACCGTTTTTCTTGTGGCTGCTGAATACGAATTCCTCCTCTTCTTCCAAAAGCCAAGGAGTTGTATCGCCTGCAGCTCTCACTTGCAGAGACCACACAGCTCCAGCAAGGCAGCCTTCCTTCTCTTAATCCCCACTCGAATGTGATGACACGCACTAACCCCAACCATCTGTTGAAACACGTCCTCAAGCACTCAGCACAGTGGTGTGTCAAGACAGGCTGCCCAATCCAATTGCTGGGGCTGGGTGTCTCTTACTGATTGGAGGCTGAGGGCAGGGCTGGAACTGGAGGTCTGCGAACTCCCAGCGAAGTAACCTGAGATTTTCAGAGAGAAAGGATGGCTATAAAAAGGAGGAGTGGGAGGTGCTAAAGGGAAGGTAGCTGGACTGCATTATTCTGGTGGCCAGTTGTGCGTTACTTTTCACAACTCTTTGTGTTCCCCGGGGACGATGGGGGACCCTCAGTAGGATGCTCAGAAACACTAAAAATCTTTTACAGCCAATCTATTGAGGGCAATCTTCTCAGCAAGCCACTTTCCCCCCCACGGGAGATAAAAGATTCGTCTTGACACGCTGATAAAGTGTTAAATGTGGGAGTAGTTTGCACTGAGATGTGACATCTACATTTGGAAATCTAAACTCCTACCTTCCTTTGATTAGATCGTGGCTGCCTTTGACATTCCTGGGAGGGCGCGGGTGGGGGGCGCAGCTGAGAGCAGAAACTTCTCTATGCCTACATACAGCTCCTCACGGTGTGCCACAGGCTCAACTTCAGAAAGACTCAATGAAAATCATTTTCGTTTCTGCGCCTGGAAAATTGCAGGCGCTCCCGTAGAGAAAGGTGGCTTTTTAATCACTCTCTGCTTTTACAGACATCTCTTTGTAAAGGCGATTGGGACCAGGGAGCTGCACTCTGTCATTGATTATTTTTATTGGCTTCTAGCTAATCGCACTTATAATGTCCATATAGCTCCAACAGCTCATTAACAATTTTGCTTTGAATTGTTTTCAATTTTTAGTCATCTCAGTCCCCCTTCTTGTGTGCACTTCTTTTCTCTGAATTGTTTTATAGAACTAATTACTCTGATAGCAGTCTGAATCAGCAAATGACTAGACTTGTTACAGTCTTTAAGGAGATATCTGGAAATAAATCAATTACTTATGAATCTTATCATTTCAAAAATTCTATCAGACATCTAAGGAATTTTTTTTTCTGGTGCTGGGGATTGAACCTAGGGGCATTCTACCTCTGAGCTACACCCCCAGCCCTATTTTATTTTAAAACAGAGTCTCATAAGTTGCTGAGGGCCTCGCTAAGTTGCTGAGGCTGTCCTTGAACCTGTGATTCTCCCGTCTCAGACTCCCAAGTACTGGGATTACAGATGTGCACCACCACACCCAGCTTGAATTTTGATAATCTTAAAGAGAAAATAGGAATTTTAAATTTTAAAAGTGATCAGTTACCTGACAGTACCTGTGGGGGGAACAACGGGGAGGGGGGGGAAACACTTTGAACTAGCCTAAAACATCAAAATCTACATTATAAATAGGTATCTAATATTTAGAGTATCAGTATTGCAAACAGAATTATTTCAACATCTAGCAATGTTGACTTGATTAGCTTGGCTGTTTTTCAGGAATTTTTGTGTAATATTATATTAAGAAACTTAAAAATTACTCCTGGTACAATTGTTTGAAGCACAGGATTAGGGCCTATTACTTTCATATAGTAAATTTTCCCTATAACTGGGCTGTAAAGAAGGAGGGAGAAAGGGAATTAGAGGTGGGAGTCCTGATTCATTGGCTCGGTTTCTTCCCAGAAGTCAGTAGAGCATGAGGCGTCTGTTTGTCAATATACAGTGTTCATGAAACCACTACTCCTAATCGCCTGAATCCAGATACACAATCAACAGAAGCATTTTTCAACAATGGCCAGTGGCAGGGCAGGGCTAAAACTTCCCCGGGGGCACCATAAAATTTTAATAGTGCCAATTATTATACAGCATTTTTTTCCCTTTTTTTGGGGGGGAGCGGGTGTAGTGGTTAATCCAACCAGACCTTTGTCTGGAAATCTGGACTACCTTTAACAGATTTGAAGACCCCGGAGACATTATTAAGGTAGTTTGCATTCTCTTAAACTATAAATTGAGTTACAAAAGTAAAACCTAAGAGACCGTAAAGGTGTTAAATCAATATGTTTTATCAACCTTCTGGTTGTAACCTTCCTTCTATAAGACATTTCCCAAATGGGCCTGGCTGTGACCTACATTATTGTTTAAAATGGTTTTTTAATGTGAACATTTTATTCCATTTTTAATAGTAAGCCTTTCATTAAATCTAAGTTACTACTTCTCTTTTATTGATAACTTCAGTTATTGGCCCTGCTAACTACTTGTCTTGAAAGAAAAAAAAGAAGAAAACGCATGTGTGCAATAGATCCCGGTCTCAACGCTCGCTCCGCGCAGTGGCTGCACACACTACCTTCAAAAGTGTTGTAAAGTGAGCCCACAAAGCCGCATTTTTCCTTGGTGTTCTGAAATGCTTTTGTTAGGGAGGATCAGCTCAAACCTAAACCTGAAGCTGGTGCTGCAGGATAAGGTCCCAGCGCCCCTTCTCTCTAGCCAGCTTCCTTGTTCAGCAGAGTGTCAGTTTAGAAGTTAAGAATTTTCCATTACTCCCCTTCCTTTCTCTTTGCCATCTGCAAACAGTTTATTTTTTAAGGAAAAAAAAAAGTGAAATTGATTCTGTCTTGAAAAATCTAAGCCTAAAATACAGTACATTCTAAAAGATTATAGCCAGCAAAATTTTAAAGTCAGGGCAAACAGAGGGAGGCTGTGTGCGGAGAGAGTAGCTTCATCATAGGAATTAAGTAAGGACACTCCTAAAATGAAAGATTAATTGTAGGTAACGGTATTATTGAAGAATAGCCCCTCCTATTCTGTTCCTACAGTTAAAATGTCCCTTTACTTATTAGCGCCAATTAGTTTCCATGGCAACCGACCAGCCCTTGTAAACCCGCACTCCCAGCTTCACTTATCTTTGTCTAGACTGAGCTCACCACCCTTCTTCCTCCACAGATGGCAGTTTCGCTGAGCCTGTATCTACATCCGTGTCTTTCGCACACATGGAACTGGCACGTAAGTGCCCACGTTCACTTTTTTTGCTAGCACAATGGTGGCCAGGGAGAGTGGAAGTAGCATCTAATCCCCGCTACAGCGCGTGCATCTGCTGCCACGCTGGCTTTTCCCCCTGATGGTTATTGTTTCTTCCAGTCTTGTTCTATTATCAGCTGTTTGCCACTCGTAATTTCTTTTCAGGGAAGCCAATACAGTATAATAAAAACCTCATTAAACAGAAACACCTATCAGCCCCGGAGAAAGCCCTACACTATCCCTTTTTTGTTGAGAGAATCATTAAAGTGAAAAAGAAAAACCACTTGTTTGTCATGCTTGAAGAAAAGAGAACAAAGCCAACATCAAGGTTGACCAAGTTGGGGAGGGGGTGATATGAAGATTTAATGCACTTAAGACATTGTAGTTCTTTCCCCTGGTGCTGCCAGTTGGTCAAGAATCCCAACTTAGACGTGGTAAGCAGAGATCACAGAGGCTGGGAGGGCTGGCCTGGGTGGGAGGGAGGCCCCAGGGATCTGCAGCATCTCAGCACAGTGCCACAGGCTGCTGGGGTCCCTGAAGCTGGGCAGTGTGGGCAGGGGAGACTGAGGGGCATTGGGGGGCAGGCCATTTGCAAATGCCTGAAATTGCAAGAACTCAGCAAGCAAGTCACACGGATTCCTGATGTGTGCTGACTTTACGTCTTTGGATGCAACTCAGTTTTAATTCAGCGTTGGGGCTGGGAGCTTAGCTCAGTGGTGGAGTGCTTGCCTAGCATGCTTGAGGCCTTGGGTTCCATCCCAGCACTGCAAAAAAACAAAATAAAAAAACAAACAAAACACTACTTGGAGATAAACCACCCCTTTCTTGTAAACACCGAGAAGATGCCAACAACTTAGAAGCCAGACTTTTGTGATATCCATGTTTAATCTTGGCAAAAGTAAGTCAGATGGCCAGGTGTGGTGGCGCACACCTATAATCCTGGTACTTAGGAGGCTGAGACAGGAACAGGTTTGAGACCAGCCTCAGCAACTTAGTGAGACCCTCAGTAATTTAGCGTGACCTTGTTTCAAAAATTAAAAATAAAATAGTGTTGGGGGGTATAGCTTGGAGGTAGAAATAAATAATAAATAAATAAATGAATAAATAAATATTTTTTGAACGGGCTGGAGGTGTAGCTCAGAGGAGAATGCCTTTGTGTTCAATCCCCAGTACAAAAAACAAATTAGTAAGAATAAGATTTCCCCAATTCTGATGGGATATTTTCTTTATATATTCTTCAGTACTGGGGACTGAACCTTAGAGGTACTTCATCACTGAGTTACATCCCCAGTCCTTTTTAAAAGGTTTTGTTTTAAGATACTCTTGCTATGTTATTCTGGCTGGCCTCAAAATTACCATCCTCCTGTCTCAGCCTCCCAGGTACTGGGATTATAGGGGTGCCTCACTATGCCTAAGTGAAATGATTCATTTGTGTGTGTGTGTGTGTGTGTGTGTGTGTGTGTGTGTTTGTGTGTGTTTGTGTTGCTGAGGAATGAACCCAGGGGCATTCTACCTCTGAACTATACTCCCAGACTGATTTTATTTTTTACTTGGAAACAGGGCTTGCTAAATTGCTGAGGGCCTCCCTAAGTTGCTGAGGCTGGCTTCGAATATGCGATCCTTCTGTCGCAGACTCCCAAATACCAGGATTACAGGCATGTGCCACCATGCCCAGCTGAAATAATTTATTCTTAAAATAGTTTCTGCTGGGCATGGTGGCACATGCTTGTAATCCCAGTACTTAGGAGGCTGAGACTGGAGGATCCGGGTTCACAGCCAGCCTCAGCTACTTAGTGAGGTCCTCTGCAACTTAGTGAGACCCTGTTTCAAAATAAAGGATAAAAAATAGGGCTGGGTGTGTAGCTCGGAGGTAGAACACCCCTGGGTTTAATCCCCAGTACCGCAAAAAAAAAAAAAAAAAGTTTCTGAGGTCTTCTGAATCTAAGTATTAGAAATAGAAAAAAAATTCCGATTACTGATGTTATCTCTGATAGGATATGGGAATCTGTGAAATCTCCATATAAAGATTAATTTTTTTCTTTGATGGTAATATTCCTTAGAGCTTTTCCTTTAAGCAAATGACAAATGCCACCTAACGTTCCAGGATGCTAGAAACACAACGATTAGCCTGTTGCCATTTCTATCATAGAATGCCTGTAGATAACGCAATACATCTCGTAACTTGGAGCACCCTGAACATGTAAATTACTCAAGGCTACGCAGCTTCAGGGATTCTCGTATTCTCCTTTGACGACACTGCACGTTGAGTAGAGTGACTCTCAGAAAGGGAGAGAAAATGATTGCTTGTTAAAGGGATTCACGTGTGTTGTAACACGCACTAGACTGGTTCATATTTGCAATTATGTGGCTGGGGGAGATGGCACGGGAGTCATGGGAGCCTTTATGCCAGAAAGTCATTTTATCACTCAAGTAAAGCTCCCTCCAGGAAGTTCAAGCCCGAGGCATGCTGACAAGGACTGTGTGGCTGCACTCTACGTAATTTGGGGAGGATAAAGTGGGGTGGTAAATGACTTCTGACAAAACAGGACCCATATGTGGGATAATTTAGTAAGAGATACTGGATTCAATAGAATTATGGTAACATGACAGTAAACTTTTTAGAAATCACTTCTAAATCCATATTTGTGGAAATCAGAGTTTGGGGCATTGGGCTTTGGTTCTCCTGTTTTTTTTGGCGGTACTGGGGATTGAACCCAGGGGCGTTCTACCTCCGCGCTACACCCCCGGCCCTATTTTTTATACTTTATTTTGAAACCGGGTCTCACGAAGTTGCAGAGGGCCTCACTAAGTTGAGAGAGAGAGAGAGAGAGAGAGAGAGAGAGCTGAGGCTGGCCGCGAACTTGGATCCTCCGGTCTCCGCCTCCCAAAGTACTGGGATTACAAGCGTGCGCCACCACGCCCGGCTGGTTCTCCTTTTAACAGATAATTAAATTTATGAGACATCATAACAGAAAGTATGAACATCAGTAAGAGGAAAATGTGAATTTCAGCAATAGAAACTGAGGTTTTGTTAGATCTACTGGAGGTAGGGTTGGGGGTATTGAGATGGAACATATCCTACACCTGATAAGTCAAGTAACTGTCTTTCCTTTGTAACATGTACATTCCCTAATTAAGGTAAGTAGTTGAATAGAAGCAGAAAACTGGAAGCCGATGCGGTGGTGCATGCTTGTAATCCCAATACTTGGGAGACTGAGACAGGGGGATGACAGAACACAGCCTCAACAACCTAGAGAGGCCTTGTTTCAGAATAACAAATAAAAAGAGCTAGGAGTGTAGCTCAGAGATAGCATGCCCCTGGGTTCCATCCCCAGTACCAACAAAACAAATCGAAAACTGGAGATAGCCCTGGCCATCATTCGTGTCCAGAGGATAATTAGAATTTTTCTTTTGGAAAGAATAATAGACAAAATGTAATCTCCTGATTTTAGAGAGGAAAGAAGTGAGGCCCGGGAAGGAAGAGACTTCGTTTCAGAGTCACTGGTGGAACTAGGAGTGCCCTCAGAAAGTAACCCATTAGCTCATGTGTTTTTCTCTCAACACCAACATGTACTTCTTTTAGAAACAAAATTCAGAATGGCAAACATTCTCATAAATTGGAATAATTTGTGTGTGTGTGTGTGTGGTACTGGGGATTGAACCCAGAGGCATTCTACCTCTGAGCTACACCCCTGGTCCTACTTTATTTTTTATTTTGAAACAGGGTCTCACTAAGTTGCTGAGGCTGGCCTCAAACCTGCAATCCTCCTGTCTCAGCCTCCCAAGTACTGGGATTACAGGCGTGTGCCACTGCCCCCGGCTTGGAGTAATTACATTTTACTGGTGACACATTATTACTTAATTTGAGAAATCAGAGTGGATTTAGATACCCCAAATACCTTTCGCTGTGCAATATTTCTTCTCTGTGCGTCAGAGTGATTGGAAGGGAGGAGAGCTGAGGGTGAGCCTACTCATTGATGCAGCAGAGCTTTGCCTGATAGGCACTAGATAAAGTGAATTTCTTATGACACCCTTTATTGTAAAAAGTGGGATAGATCCCGGGGAATGTACCTTATCTCCCTGACTTACTTTCATGCACCCTCCAATATACAGAATTAGAGATTTGGGGTTATCTCAATGAGATAAATGTTATATAGATTTTGGAAGAAATGGACATTGGATTCTGAGCTGTAAGTATTCCTTGTTAAAACCATAGACAAAAAGAATACAGGGCTGGTATATGTCCCAGTTACTTAATGACCAGGAAATTAACAAAAATGTGTTATGGCTCCTCATCTAGGACCAAGTTTTAAAAAGTAGAGTCTACGTCTTTTCTGATATTCATTTGAAAGCATTTATTTATTTGTTTAGCTACTGGGAATCAAACTCAGGGGCATTCTACCTCTGAGCTATGCCCCCAGCCCAATTTTTACTTTTTGTTTTGAAACAGGGTCTTACTAGGTTACTGAGAGTCTCATTACTTGCTGAAGCTGTCCTCTAACCTGCAATCCTCTTATTTCAGCCTCCCAAGGATCACAGGTGTGTGCCACCATGCCCAGCGAAAACCTTTAAATGTAAAACTGAGCCTCAGATGAGTTGAAGAAATGAAAAATGTAGTGTCAAAACGAGAGTCATTGAATCAACACAACAGATGATAATAGAAAAATGGATACACAAGGCAAAAGTAATGCCATAAAAAAGCCCTGCTAGTGACAAACAAGGAGAGAGGGAGGGAGTTTCTTTCTCACGCGCGACCTAATTCATTTCTTTCTTTCCTTTTTTTGGTTTGGTGCTGGACTGAACTCAGAGCCTTCTGCAGACGAAGCACGTGCTCTACCGCTAGTCTTTGGGAGCAGACACCGCGTTTTCTCGTGTTTTCTCTGTCTTTGCATGACTTCCCTCACACTCAGCATTGTGCGTTTACATAACAGGGCTTGAATAAAAGTTTCTGATGTTAGTGGTTGCTTGTTTTCATAGAATTTGCATGCTCTGCGTCTAGAAAAGCAACACAGCTCATCTTGTCTGGGGAGATGAGGTTGGCTTTTTTTTTTTTTTGGTACTGAGAATTGAATCCAGGGCCTTGCAGGTGATTAAGTAGTTTTTGAAGTTACTATGCTACACAGTGGATCCTCACTTCCGAGTAAAGGGGTGTGCTGAGTACCTAGCTATTCAAAAGCAGAATATAGCTCCTTGACGTACTTTCCTTTCTCATCCTTAGAAAGGTAGTATGGGTCTAATAGTCACTTAACACTATGAGAAGTAAATACTTGAGTAAAAGTTTCTGAGAAACAGATGGGAAACAGCTGCCCACTCAAACTTATTACTATTACAGTCTCTAACAAGAAACCACAACTTATAGATGTAAAAAAAAAGTTCATGTGCATGAATATTTAGTCTTTCTTTCTTTCTTTCTTTCTTTCTTTCTTTCTTTTTCTTTTTAGTTGTTCTTTAAATGAGCAGCAGCATTTGGTTGGCTGTAGGCTAAATAAAGCTTGGATTTTGTTAGATTCTTTTGGAAAGATGGCCAACACACCGATGTTAAGTTGCCCTTATGCTGGTCATTATTAGTCATCACACACTAGAATATGCAAAAAAAAAAAAAAAAGAAAAAACCCCAAAACTCAAACTCTATAAAATAAAAAAAAAACCTGCTTCTTTTTCTCTTGATAGTTGTAAAATGCAGTTTGCTTATTATTTTGACAACCATGATTTCTTTCCCATGGGCTAAGTTTCCTAGGAAGGCTGTGGAAAGGGCAGTAACAATATTTTTGCATGTGCTTTTAAAGGCAGATTTGTCAAGTATTTTCCAACAAACCTCTTTAAAAAAAGTGGGGGTGGGGGGAATACCCCTAAGCCAGTGTTAACTCTTTCTTATGCTAAATAGCTCTTTCTGGTTTAACTTAACAAAAGCTTTGATTTCAAGTATAAATATGTCAGAAGCTAAAATTGAAGAAGTTGATTTCCTCTCTACTTTGCCTCAATGCAGATTTCTAATTAATGGTTTAATTGCCTCCAAGGTCATCAATTATAATATTAAAGCCAGAAGCTGAAAGACAATACACTTTCAAGGTTCATTACCATGGTTCTTATTTATTTTGAAAACAAACAGAATTAATGAAAAGAATCTATTCTCTGAAAGGACTTTTTTTGGGTTTTATTTTTTTAATTTTCTGCTGCAAGAAAACCTTGCAAACATGGACATCTTTTATTGGACTATAAAGACATTGTTCTTTAGTTTTACATTATTTCCTCTGACCTATCCCCTAGAAAGGACTGTTTTTTCTTTCTAAATCTTATTATAATAAAAAACGATAATGGCTATAATTGTGGAACTCTAGCTCTCTCTATGAGTGAGGCTTTTTTTTTTTTTTTGTAGTGTTGGGGATCCAACCCAGGATCGTCTCAAGGGCTGGGCAAGTGCTCTACCATTGAACCACGTCCCCAGCCCAAGTAAGCCTTTTTACTATTTATTTATTTATTTGTATGTTTGTTTATTATTTATTGTGGTGCTAGGGATTGAACCCAGAGGCATTCTACCTCTGAGCTACACCCCGAGCCCTGTTTTATTCTTTAATTGGAATCAGGGTCTCACTAAGCTGCTGAGAGTCTCACTAAATTGCTGAGGTTGGCTTTGAACCCCGATCCTCCTGACTCAGCCTCCCAAGTACTGGGATTATAGGCCAGCGCTACTACACCAGGCCCAAGCAAGCCTTTTTAATGACATGAGAAAGTCCTACTTTTTCTCTAGTTAAGGGTTTATAAACACAAAGTGCTCTAATCAAGATCAAATATCCAATAAGTAGCAGAGTTTGTATCTGAATGCCTGCCTTCTTTTAACTCTTTAATTTCAATTTACAGGATTTTGAAGATGGTCTGATCATTCATCATAAGTCTCTGTTACTTACGGCCTAACTGCATTCATATTTATATGTAAAAGTTTTCTGTAAATATAAAAATAATCCCCCATTTCCACACTGAAATAAGAAACAAAAGTGAACCTTGAATAAGAATTGTCCTAATGTCACAGAAGGGATAATTCTGAGAAGGGTCCAAGGAGTTCTTGGTGGGGAAGGGGGACTCAGCTCAGGACCTTGGCTTACCTGAAGGAAAAGAATTTCAGCATGCACCAGTCAGAGACGTGGACATTCACTTAGGAAAGCAAAGAATACACATTCAACGGAGAATACGGGCTGTCTCTAGAGCTAGAGATGTATTTTGGGGGTTCATGGCTCTTTATTTTGGTACTAGGTATTGAACCTAGCTACATCCTCAGCCCTATTTTATTTTTTATTTGGAAACAGGGTCTCACTAAGTTACAGAGGGCCTCACTAAGTTGCTGAAGCTGACTTCAAACCTGTGGTTGCTCAGGTCTCAGCCTCCCAAGTACTGGGACTGCAGGCGTGAGCCCCTGCGACAGGCCATGGCTCTTCTTTTAAAGGAAGTGGTGAGGTGAAGTGTGGGCTTGGGAAGGCATGTGAGGACGACATCAGTTCTGTCATCACTAGGTCGTTTATGGTAATCTGGCCATTTTCTGGATTCTTAGGCTATTTGTAGTCTTCATTGTTAGATCAATAGATAACTTGGAAAGTAGCCAGGTGTAGTGGGGCACGCCTGTAATCCCAGTACTTAGGAGGCTGAGACAGGAGGATCACAGGTCAGCCTCAGCAATTTAGCAAGACCCTCTTCCTTCTTTCCTTCCTTCCTTCCTTCCTTCCTTCCTTCCTTCCTTCCTTCCTTCCTTTTCTTTCTTTCTTTCTTTCTTTCTTTCTTTCTTTCTTTCTTTCTGTCTCTCTCTCCTTCCTTCCTTCCTTCCTTCCTTCCTTCCTTCCTTCCTTCCTTCCTTTGTCTCTCTCTCTCTCCCCTTCCTTCCTTCCTTCCTTCCTTCCTTCCTTCCTTCCTTCCTTCCTCCTTTTCTTTTTTGGTGCTGGGGATTGAACCCAGGGGTGTTCTACCTCTGAGCTACATCCCCAGCCCTCTTTGAAACAGGGTCTCACTAAGTTGCAGAGGGTCTCACTAAATTACTGAAGCTGGCTGCAAACCTGCCATCCTTCTGTCCCAGCCTCCCTAGTACTGGGATTACAAGCCTGTGCCACCACACCTGGCTAAGACCTTGTTTCAAAGTATAAGAAAGGAAAACAATCTTTTCTATCGAGTTACAAGATCACATAGAAACTGGCAGGCTCCATTTTGTAACTGTAGCTTAGGTATCCATTTTGTATGTCTATATGTTCCACTCTGGCCTCATTTATCTCCTTTTGTAAAATCTGCCCAGGGAAAACCAGCCAACCAGATTAGATTGTGAAGTTTACTCTGGCCAATGGGGGACGGCGCAGGGGCCTATGCGTTAGGGGATAAGACTGTGTGGACTGCCCATGCGGGGGCACAGGAGTAAACTGTCTTGCCGAGTTACTTTTGGTTTCATGAGTTTTTTCCTTCATTTGTGGCCTCCCTAAAAATCCGTTTCTAACAAAAGTGAAAAAAAAAAACAATAATAAGGGGCTGAGAGTGTAGTTCGAAGGCAGAGCACCCCTGGGTTCAATCCCAGTACTCCCCCAAAAAAGAATAAGCTGAAAAGTCCCCTAAATTATAGATTTCTCAAGTTTTCTTATCTCTCTTGTTTAAATTATTTATTGGTGAGATAATTAACAGTGCACAAGGCAATTATCATGAGTGAATTTCTAGTAATTTGAAGATCATAAGTGAGGATTTGTAGATTTCCCAGAAATTTGAGAGTGACGGGCCTGGGAGAGAATACTGCCTTGAGGAGGGGAGGTGTGAGGAACTTTTTTAGCACAAGGCTGTCATATTAAAGTTACGTTTTCCTTGTCCTTCCTTCATGTCTCTTTTGTAACTCTCTCTTTTATTTCTTCTATCCTACCTCACTGCAGTGAAGCTCCTCCTGCATTCCAGGGTGAGCTCATCCCCTCCCCACATCAACCCCAAATCACAGGAGCCCCCGGCCACCAGGGGCTCAGGGAGCATCGAAACCCAGTCAGTCCCAAGTTTTCAATTCTGTGACAAAGCTGCATTAAAAAGGTTGGAAGTCATAAATCAGAGCTGATATATATCTATCTATATCTATATCTATATCTATATCTATATCTATATCTATATCATCTATATCTATATCTATATATAGATATATTTGAATGCTTTAATCCTTCAGTTATTACTTTTTTCAAAAGAATAGAGCCGGGCGTGGTGGCGCACGCTTGTAATCCCAGTACTTTGGGAGGCAAAGACTGGAGGATCCGGGTTCGTGGCCAGCCTCAGCTCTCTCTCTCTCTCTCTCCCTCTCTCTCTCTCTTTCCTTAGTGAGGCCCTCCGCAACTTCGTGAGACCCGGTTTCAAAATAAAGTATAAAAAATAGGGCTGGGGGTGTAGTGCGGAGGTAGAACGCCCCTGCGTTCAATCCCCGGTACCGCAAAAAAAAAAAAGAATAGACTTCAAAAAACATAATAACTATTTCAAAGTTGCCATAAGTGGTACGCTTGCTGCTCAGTTTAACTTTTTATAGGTGTTTCACATCTAGGATGATGAAACGAAATGGGCTTTAGCCTTGAAACAGGTATATTCACCTATTAACACCTATGTTCTGTACTTGGAAGGCCCACTTGCCTTTCCTTCCTCTCAGTCTGTACATCTTTTGAAGGGCCTAATAGCCACATGTGTTTGATTTTTTAAAATAAGGTAAATATCCCCATGCCGGTCGTTAAATACCATTCTTAATCAATTATTTCCAACTCCTTTAATTAGCCCCAGGGGAGTTTAAATTGGCATACCTTACTTTCCCAGGACAACACCATGCACAATTTTCTGATGCTTCATTTGAACCAGAAGTGAGTTCTAATACCCCAAAGATGTTGATTACAGTTTAAACCACTTTGAACTTAATTATGCCATTAGAAATTTGATTTAAAAGAAGCCAGAGGACAAATGCAAAGGGTCTCGGTAGTTTAAAAAAAACTGCCTATGGCTTTCATATTTTTCCTAAATAAAGAAAATTTGCCAAAATAAAGAAAATTTGATATTGTGCTCTGTTTACTACTTTTATTACTCTGCTGTCTAAGTTGCCTAAGAAATGGATTAAACTTACTTATTGGTTATAAAAATCTCCTAAGGAAAATACTTAATTTATCACAAGCTCCTTTATTGACTAAATAAAAATGTTTTTTCCCAAGAGAAAATATTCCTGGGATATGGTTTTCAAAGTGTCTTGATGGGTTTAGGAAGGTCTACATTAGCAAGTGACCATGAAGTAATTAATGAGATATTAATGATTTGGAAAGAGTTACTTGGATAAATTTAGGGTATATTTTGGAGGACATAACTCAAAATCAATTAAGTTGAAATAAATAAAGGTTTGGTTTTGTGGTACTGGTGATTTAACCCAGGACCTCTTGCACACTAGGCAAAGGTTCTACCACAGAGCTATATCCTTGCACCCATCTCTCAGAGTAGAAGTATTTGTAATCAATACAAAGTATTGATTCAAGTATTCAATCAAGTATTTGCATTTTGTTACTCTGGAAAGCAAAATCTTTAAAAGGGACAACCTAAGGGTTTTTTTTTTTTTTTTGGGTACTGGGGATTGGACCCAGGGGTATTCTACCTCTGAACTACACTCCTAGCCCAATTTTATTTCTTACTTGGAAACAGGGTCTCACTAGGTTGCTAAACCTTGCTCAGTTGCCAAGGCTGGCTTTGAACCTGCGATCCTCCTGTCTCAGCCTCCCAAATACTGGGATTATAGGCATGTACCACCACCCCTGTCTATTTAAGTTATTTCTATTATTGTTTTACACACTACTGTTAGCTGATAGTGACTGTATTATATAAGTATCAGACACTAAACCCAAATATTAAGGGTCTTTTCCTTATGGTTAGCCATGGCTGCCAGGCAGGTAATCTGGAAAAAAATATGTAGAATTAAGTAGAAAAACTCTCAAGGCTCCATTTATGTTGCTTGAACCTCATTAAAATGAATTCAATAAAATATCAAAATCAAAGTAGAAATTCAGTGTTGGGGGTATATCTAGGTTGTAGAGCGTAGCATGGCGAGGCCCTGGATTCTATCCCCAGCACTAGAGGGGGAAAAACAGTCTTTATTTAACTTAGGAACATTTGGCATCTACATTGACCCTCACTTCTTCTTGTCTGTACTGCAAATCTCCTAATTTGGACAGCCTCAAGAACTTCTGGGAAAACCTTGGAATTATATATAATCTGAGAATTTTAAGGTGGATATTTAGGGGAACTGATCCTAAAACTATCCACCCTGTTGACTTTTCTCCTATTATTTGAAATTTCTCTGATGGAAATTTATCTGGTTTAATAAGTGTAGTGTGTGTGTGTGTGTTACTAGGAATTGAACCTAGGGGCATTCTACCTCTGAGCTATACCCCCAGCCTTTTTATTTTTTTATTTTTTATTTTGAAACAGGGTCTCGCTAAGTTGCTGAGGCTGGCCTTGGACCTGCAGTCCACTTGTCTCAGCCTCCTAAGTACTGGGATTACAGGTGTGTACCAGCAGGCCTGGTTTAGGTATAGCTTTAAAAATGCCTGCCCTTTCTTCCTCAGAGAAGAAATCTGCACACTCACGCTTGGGAGGCTGAGACAGGAGGATTGCAGCCTCAGAAACTTAATGAGACCCTGTTTCAAAATAAAAAAAAATAAAAAAGGGCTGGTGGTATAGCTCAGAGGTAGAATGCTCCTGGGTTCAATTCCCAGTACAAAAACAATTTAGTAATTCCTAGTACACAACACAGATCAGAAATAGGACACATGTTTAAGTTGAATGACAATCTTTTTTCAATTCTTTCAGAGCATCTTTGGGTCAGTAAATGTAATAAAATTTGGATATACTTGCCCCTCAGTATTTACAGGGAATTCATCCTGGGGCCCCTGTGGATTCCAAAGTCAGTAGATGCTCAAGTTCCATATATAAAATGATGAGTAAGGAGTTAGGTATTGGGTAGGCAGTGAGGGGATGGGACTCCAGTAGTACTTGCGTATAACCTACACACAGCCTCCTGTACACTTGAAATCTCTAGATTATTTAGAATACAACAGAAATGCTATGTAAATAGTTGGTATACTACATTGTTTGGGGAATAATAACACGAAAAAGTCTATGTATTTGGTATAGATGTAATCTTTTTTTTTGTGGTACTAGGGATTGAACCCAGGGACATTTTTCCTCTGAGTTATACCTCTAGCCCTATTTTTTTTTTTATTTTGAAACAGTGTCTCACTGAGTTGCTGAGGGTCTCACTAAGTTGCTGAGGCTGGTCTGGAACCTGAGATCCTCCTGTCTCAGCCTCCCAAGTACTGGAATTACAGGTGTGTGCCACCATACCCAGTTTCTTTTGAATAGTTTTGATCTGTGGTTAGTTAAATCTGCTGATGCAGATACAGTGGGGCCACTGTATTATTAAAAGTCTGAATTTGGGTCTTTCTGTGGCAGGGAAAAATGAGAGAGGGAGTGAAAGGGGTAGGGGAGAGAGAAAGAGAGAGAGGGAGAGAGAGAGAGAGAGAGAAAGAGAGAGAGAGAGAGAGATGAGATTCTGTTAATAGGAGAAGATTTAGACTTCCAGTGGATTGGCAAGAGGCCAGATATCGTCCTGATCCGGAGGTCTCATCCAGGTGACAGGAAATGGAATCTTGGTATAGGCTTGGGTTGGATTTGGAAGTTCATGATGTTTGGACAGAAAAAACAGCTTGGGGCCAGGAGAACAGAACACCACTGCAGAATTTGGGAGAGGCACATGTGCTTGCTAACCAGTACATGATGACCGATCGTGAAGCCTGGAGTTTCTTCTGTCTGTCGTGATTTTAAACACTTTCCTGGAAATGGTAATAAGGACCAAGAGGACAGGGATTTTTTGTACAGCTGGGAAGAAGCTGGGTTCAGGGCAGGAGCTCGTGATGGGAGCAGGGAGCCCCGATTCCGGGAGTGTGAGGCCCAAGGTTGGAATGGTGGCACTTATGCAGAACACAAATGCTTTCCTGTCGCCTGTCTGTAGAGCTTCTGTTTGTCCTGGGAATCACCTCTGAGAACATCTGCTTCCCTTATCAGCAGAGACAGCCAAGCTTTTCTGTTCTCTATTTACCCGCCTCATCCACACCTCAGTTATCGCAATCAAGGAGGCAGAATTGTCATTACCTGTGGTCAGAAGCTGAGCTGGGCAAGGCCAGGACAGCCAGCTCACCCCGGGGAATGGCAGGCATGGAGTTCGCAGAAGGCAGAATGGTGCTGACGATATGGCTGTTTTGATATTTTCCAAGTGTTACTATACTAGGAGTCATACTCTTATTTATGAGAGATTGATGGGAGGTACAATGGAAAAAGAGCACTAATTCAGGAGGCAGATCATCTTAGCTCCATTTCCCTTCTGCTCCCAGTTTGAGTGGTCCTGCATCAGTTACTTTGCATGTCTGGGACTTGGTTTTCCCATTCGTAAAATGAGGACATTAGAATGCTTCGAAATCCACAGAAACTCTCTTGCTCTTCTGTGGCTCTCATGGAACCTGCACTAGGCGACCACATACTATCAAAACGGGGCGGCCAAATTCCTCAGGAATAATCCTGGAAGGCTTCCCTTTGAGGCAAATCTCCTATTTCCTTTGTTCCGATGTTGCAGACAGAGTGTGATAGGAGGGAGATGGAAGGTGCCTGGATTGGGGAGCTCTTAAAACCCCAACTCTAAACTGGGCAGCTGTGGTGGCACACGCCTGTTATCCCAGTACTTGGAAAGTTGAGACAGGAGGATTGCAGATTCGAGGCTGGCCTCGCAATTTAGTGAGACCCTGTTTCAAAATTAAAAATAAAAAGGCCTGGGAGTTTTGCTCAAAGGGAAAATGCCTCTGGGTTCAATCCCCAGTACCAAAAAACAAAACCAACCAACCAACCAAACAATCAAACAAAAACCAATTCTAGCCAGGCGAGGTGGCACATGCCTGTAATCTCAGTACTTGGGCAGCTGAGACAGGAGGATTGAAGGTTCTAGACCAGCCTCAGCAACATAACAAACCCTGTTTCAAAATAAAAAATAAAAAGGGCTGGAGATGTAGCTCAGAGGATGGCCCTGGGTTCAATCCCCAGTACTACAAAAATAAAACAAAACACCAACTCTGGGCTGCATTTGAGTTCCCTGGAACTGTACTCCTTTTTGGCCCTTTGAGCACAGACTGGCCGTGCTGACAGCGGTGTGTGTGTGTGTGGGGGGGGGGGGGAGGTATGATTATCTTGAAATCCATCCCTTACTGCTCCTTTTCCCATATCTTGATAGTCAGGAGCTGGTGGGGAGCTGGGCACAGGCAGAGCTTTGTGCTGGCTCTCACATCCTCTCTGTGGAGTGCAGATTTCCTGGTCTCCCCAGTCTTTTCTCTGCTGACATCCTGTGGTTTCAGACACGCTACCGTACCCCAGTGTGCAGGAGCTAGAGACCTGCGGAGGCGGCCACAGGCACTGAAGCGTGAGGCGTTGAAAACCTGAACCAGGGCTGGCAGTGGGGCTGGCAGGGTGCAGATGGACACAAAGACCATTTGAAGGAAAGATCAACACAATTCAATGACTTTCGGGAGATCCTGCTTGAAGGGAAGGGGCTGTGAAAGATGACTGCAGCCTTTCAGAGCTGGGACTGTGCTACGCGCTACAGGCTTTAAAACCTCACTCACACCCACTGGGATTCAGACTGTGTGTGTGTGTGGGGGGTACTGGGGATTGAAGCCAGGGGTGTTGTACCTCTGAGCTGCACCCTCAGCCTGATTTTATTTATTTTGAAACAGGGTCTCATTAGGTTGCTGAAAGTCTCGCTAAGTTGCCAAGGCTGGTCTCGAACCTGTGATCCTCCTGTCTCAGCCTCCCAAGTACTGGGAGTACAGGTGTGCACCACCACACCTGGCACGTTTTAGATTTTATAAATGAAGATGATCGGCCAAAAGGGTACAAGAGAAGAGTGGTGGAGGGGGCTGTTTTCAGGGAGAATTTGTGAACATGTTAAGGGATGACAGTGAGACATTGAAGTGGAATTATCCAGGGAGAGTTAGAGATGCCCATCTCTGAACTCAGGAGCACGGCACAGGCTGGAAGCACACATTGAGTAATGACAAGTGAAAAGTCCATGAAGGGTATAAATAGTAGACCTGTGCCCAAGGACTAAGTTTGGAAAAAGTGCTTCTTTTTGGCATGGAAGAATCCAGGAAAGTTTTAGAAGATCTGATTGCCAGAGAATAAAATATTAAAAGTTATTTAAACCAGGTGTGGTGGTACACGTTTGTAATTCCAGTAGTTGGGAGGCTGAGACAGGGTTAGCCTCAGCAATTTAGCAAGATATGTTTCAAAAAAGTAAATAAAAAGGCTGGAAGTGTAGCTTGGAGGTAGAATGCCCTTGGGTTCAATCCCCAGTACCCCCCCAAAAAAAGGTTATTTAAAAAAGTGTAGCTGGAGTGGTGGCACATCTTGTAATCCCTGTACTTGGGAGGCTGAGACAGGAGGATCACAGGTTTAAGGCCAGTCTCAGCAACTTAGCAAGACCCTGTTTCAAAAATAAAACAAACAAACAAACAAACAAACAAACAAACAAACAAATAAATAACTGGGGTTGGGGGTGAAACTCAGGGGTAGAAAGTCCCTGGGCTCAGTCCCCAGTAGCACACACACACAAAGTGTGGATGGTTGAGTTTCACAGTGATTTTCTTAGCAGCTTCTGTTATCTTGGTCTCTGTTACTGTTTGACTTCTTGCCTGTCTCCCTTTCCCTCTGCTTCTCTTCATCCTCTCCTTCTAATCAAGGCATAATAATACTGCATTAGTCAGCTTTCTTTTGCTGAAACAAAATATCTAAAACAATTCATTGAGAATGAGAGAGAGAGAGAGAGAGACATAGAGGGAGAGATGAGAGAGAGAGAGAGAGAGAGATGCTCCAGCACCTGAGGTCTTTTCTTCAAAGACACTAATTGCATCACATCATGAGGGCCTCACCTGCATGACTTCTTGTAAACCTAATTACCGCCCAGAGGCCCCACCTCCAAATACTGTCATGATGGTGGTTAAGGCTTCAACACATGCATTTTAAGGGGGAGACAAATGTTGAGCCCACAGCACTTTTGAAGGCTCTGTGGGGAAAGGGACCCTGAGTCTCAATCTCTACTGCTGGGTCCCAGGGACCACTGAGGGACTGAACTGCTGAGGCTGTGGGGGTGGCACAGGAGCCAAAGGTGAAGTCCCACACTTCTCAATCCTGCTGTTGGAAAGGATTCCCTGCCTTCTTATAAAAATGCACATTCTGATTCAGTAGGCCTGAAATTCTGCATTTCTAAGAAGTTCTCAGGTGATACCTATGTAACCAAAACATGAACGAGATAGAGCCTCTAAGGATAGTGAGATGGTCTAAGAGCAAAGAAAGTTACTGAATGGTTTTAAAAAGATGTGACAAGATCAACTTCAGGTTTTTGTAAGATCATTCTAGTTGTTCAGTGAAAATTATACAGGAATAGGACCAAAAAATGGGGAAAAGAGTTAGTAGTTGAATTAATCAGGGTTATGAAGACATTTTCATGGCATGGAAAATATTTATGACCTAATACTAAATAAAAAGGAAGAAATCACAATGATATGTACAAATTGTTTTCAATTTTGTAAAACAACGTGTATAAGAGAAGGCAAATATATCAGTTTGTTAATAGTGACTCTTAAGAAGTCAAATGGTGATTTTTTCTCTATGCTTTTCTCTGTATCTTTTCTCTTTTTCTTCTTCCTCTTTCTCCTTCCTTCCTTCCTTCCTTCCTTCCTTCCTTCTTTCCTTCCTTCCTTCCTTCCTTTTTCTCTATATTATGGATTAAACCCAAGGCCTCACTTTGCATAGTTTTTTAACCATTTTCTGCTATTGTATTTATTTAGCTTGCTTTCCAAACAACAACTGAAGAGTGCCAAAGTTTTCAAGGACCTGGAGGTTTCTATCTGTGGGTCTTGAATAAGTCTCTACAGAAACGCAGCTCTAATACAGTAAATAGGAACCCGGTAGAGTTAATTTCCTGGCCCCTCTCCTGGTGCCACGGCTGCTGCTGGTTGTCAATTTCACACATGCAATTTCTATCCATTCAGAGCTGACAGCTTGGATCTCCCCCTCCATTGTGAGAGCTGCTCTCTCTTCTGGCTTCCCCAGGCCTGCATTTGGTAACCTTTGCCCTTTTATTTGGTAGGAGCCAAAATGCCATCTTTGGAAAACTAATGTACCAGAGAAAATGGTAGTACGAAGCCACGTAACCTACTGTTCTTTTCCTTTCTGTTTGTGAAGGTTATTATTAGAGCTCATTTTAGAGAATTTCAAATCCATTCAAAGTATCATGGGTTTAAATTTTTTAATGGAAGCAGAGCTTTTGATGTTTGGGTTTAGAAAGCTGCCTGGCTTCTTTAGAGTTTAAATTTTCATACATTGGCACAATTGATCAAAGGCTTTATTTTAAGACAGAGAGAAAAGGCAATTTACTTTACCTATGGTTGTTTTGTGTTCTCAACATTATTATGCTCTTTCTTTTTTCTTTTGCTGAACCATCTTCCTGTTTGAAGATCTACTTTTCTGATAAGATATATTGGCTTCACCTTTTTTTTTTTGATAATTCTGAGAAACCATCTGGAAACAATTGAGAGTTATGTCACAAATCCAGCATCGTTATTTCCAGTAGGATCAAAGAACCGAAGGAAAAAATGGAGGAGTGAAGAGGCTTCATTTAACCTTTAAGTACAAATATCTAATGGGGGAGAAAGAAACAAGACAACGGAGAAATGAAGAGATTATCATTATTATTATTTTATTATAATTATTATTGTACTGGGGATTGAGTTCAGGGGCATTCTCCCTCTGAGCTACACCCCCATCTTTTATTTTATTCTTATTTTGAAACAGGGTCTCGCTAGGTTGATGAGAGTCCCACTACTTGCTGAGGCTGTCCTCGAACCTGCGATCCTCCTGTCTCAGTCTTCCAAGTACTGGGATTACAGGCGTTCATGACTATGTCTGGCTAATGAAGAGATTACTGATGAGCATTAAAGGAAGAATAGTTGGCTTACCTTGGGATTTAACTTAGTTCATATACTGGCGCTCATTTCAATGCTTATTATGAGAAAAACAGCAAAACAGCCATGAAGAGATGAGGCTGCCTGGTGATGCCAAAGCTAAAAAACTCTGCGGCATTGGGCTTGACAGTGTCCTGAAGCTAAAGGCAGAGACAGCAGAAAAGTCTTAAACTGGGGCCAAAGGTCATAAGCAAGGACAATAGACCTGGAGTTTGCAGGAATTTGCAGGAATTCATACTCTACCGAAGAATTTCTAGACCACTCACGAAAATAACAGAGTGCCTACTCACCAGAGAATACTAAAACTAAAACCAAGCCCCCCACTGGAGGGTAAGCAAATGATTAGAAGGTGATTTCAGGGGGGTAAAGGATGAGAACCTAGGATCTCCATGTGAATGACCCTGAAATTACAGCTAATATAGGGAGTCACTTCCTTATACCTCTGGAAACCGGGGTTTAAAACCTGACGAGAACATTAGCTCATTCAGGAGCAGAAGGTGTTACTTGCTGTCTAGAACAGTTCTTCTCCTGTCTCCAGAGTTCAGAAAGGAATCTGGCTAATTTCAGGAAGGGCATGGGTCTGACAATGCTGTAAGGACTTTGGAGAGATCAGACAGTAGCAAATTCAAAATGCTTTTTCTGCTATTTAAATCAACTGTGTGAGAATATAATTAGATCTTTTCTATCAAAGGAATAGCTTGACTTAGGCTCCATTTTGTAAAACTGCCATTGTAAAACCTTGTGTGCACTTGTATTTTTGTAAAGATAGCATTTCTTCGTAATTGTAAGTGCCAAACCCTCCCCTTTATGCCATTGGTTGAAGGCATTCCCTTCAACCAATGGCATAAAGATTGTGAGGCTGTGTTCCCACCAATAGGAGCACAGCACAGAAGCCCCGCACTGGAAATAAAATGCCCAGCAGTGTTCAGCCATGCTGTTCCAGCACGCCTGACTTGCTGGTGGCAGGATTTCTTTTTGCAAAAAGTAAAATTCACCTTGCTGCGCTGCTTTCAAATATGTGTCTTTTCTTACGATGCCATAGAAATTAATTTCTGACAATTGTCTTTCATTTTCCAGGATCATTCCCAAATATAATGTAGTTGTATATCATCTTAATAAAGGTGATTAATTTAGAAAAATCCTTGAAGCCGGGCGTTGTGGAGCACACTTGTGATCCCACTACTTGGGAGGCTGAGACAGGAGGATCCAGGTTCACAGCCAGCCTCAGCTACTTAGTGAGGCCCTCCGCAACTTAGTGAGACCCTGTTTCAAAATAAAGAATAAAAAATAGGGCTGGGGGTGTGGTTCGGAGGTAGAATGCCCCTGGGTTCAGTCCCCAGTTCTGCAAAAAAAAAAAAAAAAAAAAAAATCCTTGAGTACTATTTAACTTTAGTATTTTGCAAAATATCTTTCTACCAATAAATTTAGTCATTCATTTAAAAATTATTAGGAGATTATATGTTCCAATTTGAATTTAGAAAATATGGTACAGTACTAGTTCATGAATTTCCTTTTGCTACATAACTATGCCCAAGGAGATTTTCTTCTTCAGTGGTTACTTTTACTATTATCAAAGTTACTTAACTATTCTATTGAAGTCATTTTCATCTAATTTATTTATTTATTTATTTATAATTTATTTATTTTTGTGGTACTGGGGATTGAATCCAGGGCATTCTACCTCTGGGCTATAGCCCCAGCCCTATTTATCTTTTTATTTGAAATGGGATCTAAGTTGCGGAGGGCCTCGTGAAGTTGTTGAGGCTAGCCTTGAACCTGCGATCCTCCTGCTCTCAGCCTCCCAAGTACTGGGATTACAAGTGTGCGCCACCATGCCCAACTAGCTAATATAATATTTTAAATCGCCAACCGTTGATTTTCTGTTGTCCCTGCTTACAGTGGGTCCCGAATGAAGCACCAATAGAATCTTACATTCTAATTTTTTTTTTTTTTCAGGATTGGGAATGGAACCAAGGCCTTGGGTATTAAAAGCATGTGTTCTACCATTGAGCTAAACCCCAGCCCTGAATCTTATTCTTAATTTTATTTTTTGCAGTATTGGGAATTGAGCCCAGGGCTTCGTGCATGCGAGACAAGCACTCTATCACTGAGCTACGGGCGCAGACTTCGGGATCCTTCTCAACACAGGCCACCGGGGCCCACCAACAATTGCCTGGAGTTAAGTTTGAAAGCATTTTCCATCTAGTTTTAGATGAAGAGCATTTCACGTTTGTTGATAATTTTGGAGAAGGATATATGTGATTTTATTTAGAAATGGAATGATTTCATATTTTCGCTTAGTGCCATTATAAATTTATACACAAGACATTCCCAGTTTACAAATATTGCATTTGTAGGTTGTTTAAAACTCATGATCTATGAAAACAACAGTTGGGAGTAGGAGGACCGGGAGTGTGGGCAGAAGGTGGAGCAGCTCCTCCTGTCAGCGGGGCAAAACACTGACGAGATAATGAGTTGAGGGAGCCGTTTCTGGCTTTAGCTTTCTTCTTCATCATGTATTACACTATGTAACGTCTCCTTTTCCTTCTTTTCTTTTTAAATTTTATTTATTTACTTATTTGGCACAAGGGATCGAACCCAGGCGCATTCTACCTCCAAGCCACACCCCCAGCCCTTTGTACTCTTTTTACCTGGAAGCAGGGTTTCATTAAATTGCTGACGGCCTTGCCAAGTTGCTGAGGCTGGCCTCGAATCTTCCATCCTCTTGTCTCGGTTTCCCAAGTACTGGGATTCCAGTCATGCACCACTGTGCCCAGCTTCTTCTTTTTTAAATCCTTAATCTCCTCATTTGTAAAATAGGGTTGTTTTCAAAATTAAATATGGTAGCTTAGGCAAAACACTCCATTTACCTCATCGTACATACTAAACCCTCCATAGGTGTTAGTTTTGATCAACAGAGAGTTATTTGTGTTCCTGGTAAAATAAAGAAAATCTTAGCCCATCTAAGATAGGATTTTAGCAACTTTAATTTTTTTAATTAGATACCAGCTGAACATCAAGAGTATACAAATGCAAAACAAAGTACACTAAGTACTAAAACCATTGGCTCTAGGCCTTGTTGGTTTTCAACAAATTATTGAGCAAGTCATTTAACTTTTCTGGGTTCTCAGTTGTTCACATATAAATTGTGATTCTAAGATGTTCTGATATTAGATAGTATTATATCATAGGGATATATTTATTTATTTATGGTACTGGGGTTTGAACCCAGGGCATACTACCTATGAGCCCTATGATGTTCATACCCTGACATATATCAAAATGTATAATTATAATTTACAATGCATCAATAAATGAACAAAAAAAGTTAAAAAAAACAAAAAAAAAACAGGGTTTTGATAAGTTGTGGAGGGCCTTGTTAAGTTGCTGAGGCTGGCTTTCAGCCTGCAATACTCCTGTCTTGGCCTCCCAAGTACTGAGATTATAGGCCTGCGCCACTATGCCTGGCCTATCAGAAGGATTTAGAAACTGGGAAATCAGTGAACTGAGTTCCACCCACTTACTCCTTCCTTTGACCCCTTCCCTCTCCCGTTCTAGGCATTTCCACACACATCCACTTAACAACACTCAGAGTGTCTGCCCAGGACATTAAGATTCAAGTACAATCTGTATTAAGTTAAAATTTATATGTGAACCCAAGAGAAAATGGTCCAAACGAAAACTTGTCCACGAGTGCTCACAGCAGCATCACGGTGGGATCGTTTGGGTCTGGAGGGTCCCCACGGCCCACGTGGGGAAGGCTTAGTCCTCAGCTTGGCACTATTGGGAGGTGGTGGAGCCGCTAAGAGGTGGGGCCTAGTTGAAGTGAGGTCATTGTCCTCACTTTGACGGAGATTTTGAGACCCTGCCCATCCTGTCTCTCACTTTGCCTCCTGACGGCCATGAGGTGAGCAATTTCCTCTGCCACATGCTCCCACCATGAGGTATGGACTCACTACCGGCCCAAAGCAATGGAGAGACTGGAGCCTCTGAAACCATGAGCCCAAGTGAACCTTCTCCCCTTCTAAGTTGTTTACCACAGTATTCTAACACAACAGCTCAAAGATAGAAACAACCCAAATGTCCATTAACTGATGAATGAAACAATGTGGCAAGCCCATACAATGCAATATTAATTGGCCATATAGGGGAACAAGGTACCAATATATGCTACAACATGGATGAACCTCGGAAACACTATGGTCAATGAAAGAAGCCAGACACAAAAGGATGAATATTGTATGATTCCTATAAAAAATACCCATAATAGGCAAATCCATAGAGACAGAAAGTAGATTAGAGGTTGCCAAGAATGGGGGCGTGGGAGGGGGAGTGACTGCTAATGGGTGTGGGGTTTCTTTGGGGGTAATGAAAATGTTCTAAAATTAATTCTAATGATGGTTGCATAACTGTGAATATACTAAATACCGTTAAAATATATATTCTAAATGGGCAAATTGTACGGTATACCGATGATGTCTCAATAGAGCTGTTATTTTTAAAAATGCTATTTTGAAAGATGCAGAGGACAAAATGTTGACTCACTCAGCTTCTAGGTAAGTCTCGAGAGAATTTGTCATCCCAGACAAGCCTGTCTAAAAATGTCTATAAGTAAACTCTGAGTCAGGAAATATATCTTTGGAATCTTCTATTAGGGACAAAAGAAATTATTTCAGAGGGACTAGAAAGAAAAGAAAGAACATCAGCAGCTAGATTTTATGGTAGGATAGGTGGCAAATCAAAACTTTCAGTGTAAAAATTAAGGTGAATAGCCAAACAAACCCATACCGAGTGTTTTCCGGTTTTTCCCTAGAGATAAATGAAAACAAACCTGCTTTGAGGATTTGGACCATTTAAATTTATTTGCTTGTCCCTAAATTTAAAATTTTCTGCCAGGGGCGATACACTCCTGTAATTGGGAGGCTGAGACAAGAGGATCACAAGTTTGAGGCCAGCCTCAGCAACTTAGCAAGACCCTGTTTCAAAATAAAAAATAAAAGCGGCTGGTGGTATGTAGCATGTAGGTAGAATACCACTGGGTTCAGTCTCTGGCACAAAAACAGATGAATAAACAAATAAGTAAATTTTGAAAATACTTTATTATAAATCCTAAATATAAGAAATTCTCTATTATTAAGGCCAACCCAAGTACTCCCTGTGTGTGGGAGGCAGTGGGTAGCCACCTTGGTTCTCCTTTGCAGACACATAAGCACCCAATTCTGATATCACAGACTTCTGGTTCAGTGTTTATTTTTGTCTTGCACGCCTATCTTAGAAATTCATTGTAACATGATTTTTTTTTGGTACCACACCTGGCTTATCTCTCTATTCTTTGATCTCCTAAAGACTCTTTTGTAATTTTTACCACTAGCTCTGCTTTAATTATTGGAGAGAGTCATGCATTGGCCTCCATGGCCAAGAAAAACTACCACAAAACTATCTCAGAAGCAGAAGTCCCACCCAACCATCAGGTAAAGGCAAACATGAAATAGGAAAGTAAAAGATGAGCTTTATTTTAAATTTTCTTTTTTTTGTGTATGTGGTACTGGGGATTAAACCCAGGGGCATTTCACCTCTGAGCTACGCCTCCAGCCCTATTTTTTGTTCTTTATTTTGAAACAGGGTCTCACTAAGTTGCGGAGGGCCTCACTAAGTAGCTGAGGCTGGCCGCGAACCCAGATCCTCAGGTCTCAGCCTCCCATGTACTGGGTTTAAAAGTGTGTGCCACCACGCCTGGCTTATTTTAAATTTTCTAAAATAAAAAAACTAAGGTGGAGGTGGAGTGGGGAGGAGTCCCATGCCTGGGTGCCAGTTCTGATGTGCAGTCAAGGTTTTTTGTTTGTTTGTTTGTTTTGTGGTACTGGGGATTGAACCCAGGGATATTCTACCTCTGAGCTACACTACACCCCCAGCCCGATTTTATGTTTTATTTTGAAACAGGGTCTCACTAAGTTGCCAAGGCTGTTCTTGAACCTGCGATCCTCCTGTCTCAGCCTCCCAGGTACTGGGATTACAGGCCTGCACCCCCACACCCGGCTTAGACTGTGCCATTTCTGTTCTTGGAAAGAGTGGAGGCGTCAGCTGGCGATGGCGGGGGATCACAGGAGGGTCCCAGGCCTGGGGCCTGGGCAGGGTTTCTTTTCTCTTCTTGGGGGCCAATGAGGCCCTCTGATTAGCACCATGCAGGGTGTCAGCTACTCCACCCGTGAAACTGAGAGAAGCAACCCTGCTTCTTCAGAGGTTTATTTTAAGAATTTAAATTTGAAATTTCTAAAATTAGGCAGTCATTTAGGGGCAAGAGGGCATCGGCAAAAACAAACCATAAAGAGTCGCTCTATCGGCCTGGCCACTGATCCTAACAACTTAGGAGGCAAGGAGGATCCCATTGAGGCCAGCCTCAATGGCAACTTGTGACACTCTGTCTTAAAATAAAACATAAAAAGGGCTGGGGGTGCAGGTCAGGGGTAGCGTACCCCTGGGTTCAATCCCCAGTACCTCCGACCTCCTCACACACAAAGAGAGAAGCCTCAGTCTACCCTTTGTTTTTAATTTTTAAGACAAATTCCCTTCCCACTTTTTATCACCTCTCTTCCTGTTCCCCAACCTACCCTTTTCTGTACACCAACCTATCTGGTCTCTCCTCTTTCTTTTGAACTTGCTTTGTGACCTTCCCACCTTCCTTCCTTTTTTCTTTTTCTTCTTTCTCTTTCTTTCTTGGTACTGGGGATTGAATCCAAGGGCATTCTACCTCCAAGCTACACCCTCAGACCTTTTTATTTATTTATTTTTTGAAACAGGGTCTTGCTAAGTTACTGAGGGTCTTGCTATGTTGCTGAGGCCGGCCTTGAACCTGCGATTCTCCTATCTCTGCCTCACAAGTACTAGGATTACAGGCGTATACCCCCAGGCTTGCTGTGATCTCTTTTCCTGTCTTTGCTCTAGTATACCTGTATATGAGGGACCTAGCCCGGTGTCTAGTCTACAGTAGGTACTCAGTAAATGACAGTTGAACGAATGAAGGAATAACAAGGGAGCAAAGCAAATGAAGCAAGTGTTGTGCTGTTGGAAGTCAACAGAACTGACCCTGAAGTAGATCCCACTCCGAAACTCTACATCACGGCTTACCCCACCCCTCCTTGTATTGTCATGTCACCGTGGACAAAAGACCTTATCTCCATCCATCTTCATATTTCCTATAGCATCTGCTAGAGTGATCTACACAAAACATACTCCATAATGTTCATTTTACTGCATTACTTAGGGAATCTACAAAATAATATACTTCTACGTAATCTCCCCTTTCGGGTCTAGATTGAACACCTCTGAGGTGGTTTCAGAGACAATCCCAGATAAATCTATCTCTGCCCTGCATATTCTTCTTCTAAGGCAGCCAGGATTTTTGGTTTAATATGTCCCCAAGGTATTGTAAGTCCTTTAAGGTAGGGATGCCTCAATAACTATTTATTGAACGAATAAATAAATAAGTGAATTGTTCAAATGCTATTTTGCTTTAATGAAGATAGAACTCCAAGCTACACCCCTAGTCCTATTTTTGTTCTTTTATTTGGAAACAGGTTCTCACTAAGTTGCTGAGAGCCTTGCTAAGTTGTTGAGGCTGGCCTCGAACCTGCAATCCTTGTATTTCAGCCCCCCACCACAGCTGGCTGGGAAATCAGAATTTTAAAATGTAGTATAGCAACTCTACTTTCATAAAAATGATTTTAATTTTCCTTTGCTGTTGTCTCAATTATGTACACACATTGTTTAAAGAGCTAGACAGTTTATAAGCTGTTATGAAAAAATGGAAATTCATTCTACATCCCCCCACCACTTAGGTTTTCCTTTTCAGAGGCAGACACTTCCAATTCTTTCAGTTGGTTTTAAAGTTGATCTCCATACATCTTGATTCCCTGATTTTCTTGCTCTTTCTGACTTTGAGGCTAGGAGCATGTGTTTCCCTCTAGAGAAGATGATTTTAGCTTTCTTAGCACACAGGTGTACCTTTTGTTTGTCTGTGTGTGGTACTGGGGATTGAACCCAGGGGCATTCTGTCTTTGAGCTACACCTCTCAGCCCTATTTTATTTTCTGATTTGAAACAGAGTCTTGCTAAGTTGCTTAGAGTCTTGCTAAATTGCTGAGGCTGGCCTCGAACCTGCAATTCTACTGTCTCAGCCTCCTAAGTATTGGGGTTACAGGCATATACCACCATGCCTGGCTCCATTTTATTTTTTTATTTTGAAACAGGGTTTCATTAGATTGCACAAGCTTTCATTAAATTGCCAATTCTGGCCTCAACTCGTGATCCTCCTGTCTGGGCCTCCCAGCATGCTAAGTACTGAGATTATAGACCTGCACTACCATGCCTGGCGGTTCTTTTTTTTTTCCTTATATTTTGCCTCTAATTTCCATCTTCTTCACTTTTTGCTTTGCTTTCTGTGAGGTCTAACTTCCTTCTCATTCATATAGCTATATACATTTGTGTGTGTGTGTGTGTGTACACATATACATATACATACATGTATACATATATAAATATATACATATACTTATATATGTACATATACTTATTTATGTACATATATTCATATATGTACAATATACTTATATATGTACACATTAAATTATATGTACATATAATTTATGCAAATATACTTTTAATTTCTATGAGCTTAAGAGCTTTTGTTTTGTTTTCAGAATCCTTTTTTGAAAAACATCTAATATTCTGGTTATAATATTTCTTTGAAAATATCAATTAGTTAAACAATAACAACAAAAACCCCAAGCTTTTCTTCCCCCGTATAGTGTCTGCTTCCACTAAGCTGTTCTCTTGTTGGTTCAGACTGGTCTTAAACTGTCGTGTCGCTGGCTTCCGCAGAAGGCTGATAATCCCGTTGCCTTTTTTGTAGGTGTCTTAGTCAGCATTTTCACTGCTGAAATCTAAAAGACTGATCACGTAACTTAGAGGAAGGAAGATTTATTTGCTACGGTTTGGGGTTCAGTCCCTGTGAGGCCGGGGACGGTGGATCTCAGGGCATGGCGGTGGCGGGAAGCAGGGAGAGGGAGAGTACAAGGCTTCGCTCTCACATCATGGAGGCTGGAAGCAAGAGAGATAGGGAGGGGAGGAGGAACCATGTATAATCCCCAAGGCCGCACCCACAGGGACGCAACCTTCTCCAGCCACACCCTACCGGCCTGGGCTACCACCCAGATAAATCCATTACATATCAACCCGGACATTAATACATGAGCTGTTCAGGGGACAGTCTATAGCTAACCATGACAGTAGGCGAGCTCTGGGTACCTGAGGGAGGCTTGGCACATGTGGTACTTACTCTCCAGCATCCTAGCTGGGCCATTTCTTGGTGGATAAGCTGCAATATGGGTATTTCTATCTTCATTCTTATGCTACTCAGAATCCAAGAGATTGAAATAAAAAAAAAACTTAATTTCTTTTGTGGGTATTTTTTGTTTCATTTTGTTTTGTTTTGGTGCTGGGGATTGAACCAGGGGCATTTTACCTCTGAGCTACACCTCTAGCTCTTTTTATTTTTTAATTTGAAACAGGGTCTCACTAAATTGCTGAGGCAGGTCTTGAACCTGCAATCCTACTGTCTCGGCCTCCCAAGTACTGGGATTACAGGCATGCACCATCACACCGAACTCCTTAATTTATTTTGAATATGATTTTCCAGAACAATGAAATATGAGCAAACTGAAGTTTGAGAGTGAATTAAAAAGACACAACCATATATACATATATGTATATATATGCGTGTAATATATATGTGGATATGTGTGTGTACACATATGTATGGCTATACCTCAGAAGAAAGCAGAAAACTAAAACCAAAATTTCAAATAATAGCCAATAATGAATTTAGCGATAAGCTCTCAATATCACTGATTCTGAAGTCTCTCCTCTTTGATATAAAAGTGACCATTTTCTCTTGTTTATCCACCCAGTTGATGGAAGTCTGATTAGGAAATTTTCCTTTTTTCTTCCTTTTCTTTCATCACCAAACAGCCTGAAAATGATAAAAGAACAGCACGTTCTGAAGGATGGGGATGTCCCATCACCCTGAATTATTTCCATTTCGTTTTTGTTTCAAAAAACCCTCCTCCTTACAAAAGCGAATCGAAGGACCTGAGTTTCTGTCTTAGCACTAACTCCATGCCAGTACACGGAAACATTTCATTTTCTGACGATTTCAAGGCCTCTCTGTCCCCTGCTGCTTGTAGTCTTTATTTAAAAGAAAAAAAGGAAAAAGAAAAAGAACAGAAGAAAGAAAAGAACATGACAAGAACATTAAGCCCACAGAGTAGCTCATTTCAATTGTGAAGCCTTTCTTTACTACTTCAGGGATATTTATGTCAACGTCTTAATAAGGGGAGTAAAGCAGTTTATACGCCTCAGAGCATGTGTTCTTGAAGCAGAAAATCAGCGTGAAGGGGAGACACCAGCCCTACCTTGGACCAATGGGAGCCACCTCAGAGGGGGCCTCTTTGGTGAGGAACAGATGGCACAACGTGCAGAGGGCAGGTTTAACGTTGTCACCAAGGCTGGAGAGAAAACATCTTTGAAGCAATATTTGTTTTACTGCTTCCCCCACCCCTGAATCTTGAATTCATTGCATACATATGTTGGAAATAATACTACCCAAACTCAATTAAATTCTATTTTTATAATGTTGGAATAACCTTGCACTGTAAATTGAAGACATTTTTGTAAGCTAGAATGATTTCGCTGTTGTGAGCATTTCAGTTCTGATGATCATTAATTAATTCTGTAGATAAATTATGCAATAAGATCTGTCAACAAGTTGGTCCCATTTGCATTTTTATAAACATCAAAGCAAATGAAAAACTGAGAACCATTAGTTTGAGTTTTTAAGTATTCTGTAGGTAATAATGAAATAGAATCTTTATTACTATCCTATATTTCAGTTTTATAGTTTTTAGGCTTTGAGGTTCTTGCTCATAACTTGCCAAAACATAATAAAGCAGTGAAAATAAAATGGAGGGATTTCTTCAAATATTTTAAAGTATATATTTCCTAGCCAGGTGTGGTGGCACATACCTGCAATCCTAGGACCTGGGAGGCTAAAGCAGGAGGATTGCAGGTTCGAGGCCGCCTCTGCAATTTAGCAAGACCCTCAGCAACTTTGGGAGACCCTGTTTTATAATAAAAACAGAAAGGGCTGGGGGTGTAGCTCAGAGGCAGAATGCCCCTGGGTTCCATCCCCAGTAACAACAACAACAAAAAGTGTGTATTTCCTATAAAGGCATCTTTTACCTCTATTCCCCCGCCCCCATTACTAAATCTGCCTGAATGAAAGGGCCCAGAAGCTTAGAGATACCACACTTAGGCTCAGATTTCTTGTGAACTTCCCTTTGTGGCTCATAACTACAGGACTTACTGATTAATAACAATCTTCTAAAAATAACAACACACATCACCGAGTGTAGTGGCACATGCCTCTAATCCCAGAATTTGGAAAGCCGAGATGGGAGGATTGAAGGTTTTGAAGGTTTGAGGCCAGTCTCAGCAATTTATTGAGATCCTCAGCAACTTAGGGAGAACCTAAGTCTCAAAATAAAAAAAAAAAAAATAGGGCTGGGGGTGTAAGTGCGTAGATAGAATGCCTCTGGCTTTAGCCTCCAGTACCAAAGACGAAACAAAACCAAAACCAAAACCAACCAAACAAACAAAAATCCTTCATATCCACTCAGTAATTTAGCACCACCACACCCAGCTTCATTGCAGTTATAATAACATTGTTAGTCAGCTTTCTGTCACTGTGACAAAATACCTAAAAAAAACACAAAACCCAACAACAACAACCTAAAGGAGGAAAGATTTATTTGGCTCACAGTTTCAGAGGTTTCAGTTGGGGTTCGCTTGGCCCTGCTGCTCACCTCATGGCAGCTGGGAAGTGGGTGGGGGAGGATGGGCAGGGCCCAGGGACAAAATATACCCTTCAAACCATGCTCCCAGTGACCAGTTCTTCTAACTAGGGCCCATCTCCTAAGGATTCCACTACCTCCCAATTGCGCTAGTCAATGGGAGCCTTTGGGAGACATTCAAGATCCAAACTATATCAAACATCAAGTAGTTAGTTTCTGTTCCCCAACTTGACTATGGACCCATTGAGGTCACGTATGTGTCTTGTCTATTATTGTAGTGATGAAGTCTAATATAGACTCTGGTACATAATGATTTCTTTAAACATATAGCGTATTTACCTATTTATTTTTATTTTGTATTTTTTGTGGTGCTGGGGGTTGAACCCATGGCATTCTACCTTTGAGCTACACCCCCACCCTATTTTATTTTTTATTTCATTTTGAAAGAGGGTCTTGCTAAGTTGCTGAGGCTGGCCTTGAACCTGGGATCCTCCTGTCTCAGCCTCCCAAGTACTGGGATTACAGGCATGTGCCACCATGCCCAGCTAAATAAAGCATATTTGAAAAAATGAAAGAAGCTGGGCATGGTAAGACACACCTGTAATCTCAGTACTTGGGAGGCTGAGATGGGAGAATCACAGGTTTGAGGACAGCCTCAGTAAGTAGTGAGACTCTCATCAATGTAGTGAGACCCTGTTTCAAAATAAAAATTAAAAAATAGGGCTGGGGTGTAGCTCAGAGATAGAATGTTCCTGAGTTCAAGCCCCAGTACCACACACAGCCCTGTTTTATTTTTTATTTTGAAACAGGAACTTGCTAAGTTGTGGAGGGCCTTGCTAAATTGCTGAGACTGGCCATGAACTTGTGATCCTCCTGACTCAGCCTCTCAAGTACTGGAATTATAAGAGTGTGCCACCATGCCTGGCACAGCATTGACTTTATTTTAGCAATTTGGCTAATTAAATAACACTTTTAGATGCACAAAGCAGCATTTTATCTTTTGCAATGTATTTTGCAAGCCTGATCTCAGTTAAGGCTCAACAAGGCTCAACAATAAATCTTTTTCTTCTTTGTTTTCTTTTTGTTTTTTTTTATTTTTGGTACTGGGGATTGAACCCAGGGCATTCTACCTCTAAGCTATACCTCCAGCCTGGTTTTATTTTTATTTGGAAACAGGGTCTCGCTAGGTTAATGAGAGTCTCACTACTTGCTGAGTCTGTCCTTGAACCTGCAATCCTCCTGTCTCAGCCTCCAAGTACTGGTGTGTGCCACCACGCCCAGCTCTTCTTCTTTGGTTTGACATGTATACATTCGTGTATGCACACATTCATGTGCATGTATTTTCCTTTCCCTTTTCTGTTTATCTTGAGGAAGGAGAATGTGAGGGTGGTTCACTTGGTAATTATGACAAACAGGGTATTGAGATGGGACATTGTCACTGCAATAACGTGGAGATGAGTAAAGTTTGAGGGATTTTCTTTTTCATATTCAGCTTTAAAATCTTTTTAAAGAACAAATTATTCAGCCATGTGTGGTGGTGCACGCTTGTAATCCCAGTACTTGGGAGGCGGAGACCAGAGGATCTGGGTTCGCAGCCAGCCTCAGCTACTTAGTGAGGCCCTCCGCAACTTAGTGAGACCCTGTTTCAAAATAAAGAATTAAAAAAATAGGGCTGCGGGTGTAGCTCAGAGGTAAAATGCCCCTGAGTTCAATCCCCAGTATTGCAAAAAAAAAAAAAAAAGAGAACAAATTATTCCCCTATAGAGCTAAAAAGATAATTTAAGTAATTTGGTTCATGGAAGTAAAGTGTGAAGAGTTCACATGCCTTCTGTAGACGAGTTCTGTGAACAACCGCATACACTAGACGTTTTCGATATACTCCTGCACTTTTCCATTTGAAATCAACTTCAAGTCCCAGCTTGAATTAACATAGTTTCTAACCCATAGCTTATGTAAACTTCCAGATACCACGCTTACTTGGGGAAATGTTAAATAATTGTTACAAAATTATCTTTAATTACTATTTTTCTTTTTAAATTTTGTGAAGTAGATTTTTAAAATAAGAGGCATGCATACTTATAGAAAAAAGAAATTGCAACCATGTATGAAGGGATGTATGCTGAGGTGACAAGTCTCCTTACATGAGTTTCTATCCCTCTCCCAAGAGGTTGGCACATTTAGACTGTCTTGTATGTCCTTGGTGGCGCACGCCTGTATTCCCAGTACTTGGGAGGTTGAGACAGGAGGATCACAGGTTCAAGACCAGTCTCAGCAGCTTAGGGAGGCCCTCAGCAACTTAGTGAGACTCTGTTTCCAAATAGAAAAGGGCAGGAAGTGTAGCTCAGAGGTAGAATGCCCCTGGATTCAATCCCTAGTACCAAAATAAATAAATACATACATACATACATACATAAATAAATATATAAATAAATATATAAATAAATAAATGATGTATCTTTTGTTCTTCCTACTTGAGTGCGGTCTTTATAGCTGGAATTTCAGCAGCAATCATAAGCCATTGAGTATAGACTCTTAGATAAGAAAGAGACAGTAAGATAGAAGGAGCTTGGTGCATGATAATTTTGTGATACAAAGTTCCTTTCATATACAAGAATAAACATTTGCATGTATACGCCACTATGTTGGTTTTGTTCTCGACAGCTCAATTAATACTAGCTGGCACACATGCTCCACCTTTAAGATAATGCAAGACCGAGACATTTTAGGGCTGCTGTAAAACTCAAATGAGAAGATGCATACAGCCCTGAGCATGGGTTTCATAACTGGACGATCACGATTCTGACCCGATCCATCCACTGATCACTTAGAGATTAAAACATTTGATTTCTCGAAACTCATTTTCAAGGGCATGGAAGTCAGAGCAGGGCTAGATCGAGGAGTCACAATTTTAATTTTTGCTACTGTATCTGGCAAATGGTAAATGTTCAATATGTGATTAATGTTGTCCTTTCAGTTAGGATGCTTTCTGCTTCATGGGAAAGAAACAACCTGCTCAAACTAGCTTAAAAATGGGGAATGTGTGATCTTCACACGAAGAGGTCTACAGGTGGGCTGGGGTATAGCGCAGTGGTAGAGCCATTGCCCAGCATGTGCGAGGCCTTAGGTTCCATCCCCAGCATCACGAACATCAAACAACAATAACAAAACAAAAACAAAAACAAAAAAACACAGCCTGGTGCGGTGGCGCACGCTTGTAATCCCAGTACTTGGAAGGCTGAGACCCGAGGACCCCGGTTCACGGCCAGCCTCAGCTACTTAGTGAGGCCCTCTGCAACTTAGTGAGACCCTGTTTCAAAATAAAGAATAAAAAAAAAATAGGGCTGGGGAGTGTAGCTAGGAGGTAGAATGCCCCTGGGTTCAAACCCCAATACCGCAAACAAAACAAAACAAAACAAATACCAAGACCAGCGGTTTGGTGGGCATACACCGTGGTGGGTGAGGGCTACGCCGTGCCCCTGATAGTCTCTGGGCCCTGCGGGTAGCTGGGTTTGTTCTTATGACCTCAGGCTGGTTTCCCTGAAGCCAAGAGGCTGGCTTGCTGCTGGAAGCAAGAAAAAACAGGTCTCCTTTTTAAATTTACATTTTATTTCTATTGGTGTGTGTGGGGGCTACTGGGGATTGAATGCAGGGGCATTCTACTCCCGAGCTAGACTCCTAGCCCTGTTTTATTTGTGATTTTGAGGCAGGGTCTCGCTAAGCTGCTGAGCCTGGCCTTGGTCCTGTGATCCTCCTGTCTCAACCTCCCAAGTGCTGGGGTTAAAGGAGTGCATCACCACACGTGGCTCAGGCATCCTTTTTCTTCATGTTCTGAGGGAGGAAGAGAAAAGCTTTCCTGACCAGGGAACAGGAATCCTTCTTTTGAGACTAATTGGACCAAAATGATACACTCACTCCTCGCCCAATAGTTTCCAGGGTAATTCCACGCGCATCGACACCTTAAATTCATAAGGATCTACTCTGGGACCTGGGAATGAGGTTGACTAGGCTTTGTATAGTAGGGGGAAGGGGGAAAAGCAAAATTGGAAGATTTAGGCAAAAAAAAGGGGAACTGAAAACCGCAGTTTTACTCTGTGGCAGGCACAGGCACAGGCAGAGGAGGTACTCAGCAAATGCACATCCTTTTCCCACTGTTCACCAAACCTTGACTAGCGCTATTATTCGCCAGAATGTGCTTCCAGTGGTCTTGTTTTTCCAGAAACTACTCTTGAAGAATCAGTATTTATCATTTTTTTCCCCGATACTGGGGATCAAACCCAGGGGCATTCTATCTCTGAGCTACACCCCAGCCCTATTTTATTTTTATTTTGAAACAGGGTCTTGCTAAGTTGCTGAAGCCCTCGCTAAATTCAATCTGTGATCTTCCTGTCTCAGTCTCTCAAGTACTGGGATGACAGGCGTGCTACCACCTTTTTTGATAGTAAAACTGTTACATGCACTCTGAAGGCAATCTATTCATTCATTCGTTTATTAATTCATTCATGTTGCAGCATTTAGCAAGTAATGACCACCTATAAAATTATTTCAAAACACACCATTTGAATACATGTATAACTTCCTAAGAACACTTCGATGAGGCTAGATTCATGTGATGTATAGAACACATTCAATATCATTTATATTATTATTATTATTTTTTTTTTTTGCGGTACCGGGGATTGAACCCAGGGGCATTCTACCTCCGTGCTACACCCCCAGCACTATTTTTTTATACTTTATTTTGAAACCGGGTCTCACGAAGTTGCGGAGGGCCTCACAAGGTAGAGAGAGAGAGAGA
>PVJS01013634.1:0-41755 GCA_004027185.1 Glis glis | reverse complement strand
TGTGTGTGTGTGTGTGTGTGTATGTGTGTGTGTATGTGTGTGTGTATGTGTGTTACTGGGGATTGAACCCAGGGACATTCTACCTCTGAGCTACAGCCCCAGCCCCGTTTTATTTTTTATTTTTTTATTTTGAAACAATGTCTCACTAAGTTGCTGAGGCTGGCTATGAACCTGCCATCCTCCTGTCTCAGCCTCCCAAGTACTGGGATTACAGGCATGCATCACCATGCCCTATTGAAAGGTGAGATTTTGAAAGAACATGGGCGGTAAGTGGTAGAACCAGTATTAGAATGTAGATTTGTCTGACTCAAGCCCAGAGAATGTCTCAAATGCTACATCTTTTCTTACTGGCCTGGCCTGTTAATAAAATGAAAAGAAACAATGATCCTAAATCCTTCCTGTCCAGTACTCAATACTGTGGAATACATCACAGTTCTCTTGAAATACCATGATGCTTCTCTACTTTCTGGCTCTATTTTCATTTTCTACAGAGGGCCTCACTGAAAGTTCCCCAAACAACTAAGTCTTTGTACCTCCTCTAGGCCCTTTCCTTTCTTTCCTTCTTTTTACATTATTATTATTATTTTTTATTATTATTATTTTTTTAGTACTAGGGATTGAACCCAGGGGCATTCTACCTCTGGCCCACACCCCTGACCTTATTTTATTTTTTATTTTGAAGCAGGGTCTCATTAAGTTGCTGAGGGCTTCGCTAAATTGCTGAGGCTGACCTCAAAACTCTGATCCTCCTATCTCAGCCTCCCAAGTACTGGGAATATAGGCGTGCACCACCACACCCGGTTCTCTAGGCCCTTTTCTACTCTAGAGGTTGCCCTAAACTAGTGGCGAATGTTATATTATTTAGCCAAGAGTGAGCACCAAAATAGACTTTGGGTTCCCATATTCTTACATGAGATTCAACTCTTTCTCTAGACCTTTGCTTTAATATGTTTCTTCCTTTCTGAAAATTTGACTTAGGTTAATTGGAAGAATATTCCAGAAAACCTGAGAGATTACATATGATTTCAGTCTCAAGAACATTCCTTCCAACAGATCATTAATCTGGGACTATGTTCATGCACACTGATTCTCATTAACAGAGTAAATTTCTCCTCTGCTAGTGCCTTTTTGCTTAAGTATTTTTAGGGAAAATACAGTATATTTGGATTTGGACCTTATAGGCGGACTAGGAATCTCAATGTTCTCTCTTATTGCTTGTTTAATAGCACCAAGGACTATATGAGACTTTAACTTCAATCTCATATAGTCCTAAATATTCAGTATATGGTATATGAGTAGGAGTCTTATGAAAATTATACCACATTCTCTTTTTAAGAGGTCCTACTAAGCCACGCGTGGTGGCACACGCTTGTAATCCCAGAACTTGGGAGGCGGAGACCGGAGGATCCAGGTTCACGGCCAGCCTCAGCTCTCTCTCTCTCTCTCTTTCTCCCTGTCTCTCTCTCTCTCTCTCTCTCTCTCTCTCTCTACCTAGTGAGGCCCTCCACAACTTCGTGAGACCCGGTTTCAAAATAAAGGATAAAAAATAGGACCGGGGATGTAGTGCAGAGGTAGAATGCCCCTGGGTTCAGTCCCTGGTACCCCCCCCAAAAAAAAAGAATGTAAAAGAATGATTTTTTTAAAAAAAAAAAGGTCCTAGTAGAAGTACTGAATCTTGGAAAATTTTATTCACAAAAGATTACACATAGAATGATATATATTTCACAGCTTTACAGAATTATTTGTTACTTAAATTTACTTAGGCCTAATTATCAATTTTTATAAATACAGTATCTTACACCAAAACATTTAAAGGAATAATCCAAACTGATACAGATGACTAGAGTAAGATAAAATTGGCTACTATTTCTAGCCATATTTTCTGCTTAAACTTAGAAAATAATGTTTTTTAAAAGTATAAAATACAGTTTGGCAAAATTTATGGGCTATATTCATCTACATTAGAGTCTTACAACTAATTCAATATCCATCAAAATCAGTATTTATTTAATCCTTAAGAATTTGCTAAAAAAGCCGGGCGTAGTGGCACACGCTTGTAATCCCAGTAATTTGGGAGGTGGAGACCGGAGGATCTGGGTTTGTGGCCAGCCTCAGGTCTCTCTCTCTCTCTCTCTCTCTCTCTCTCTCTCTACTTAGTGAGGCACTCCACAACTTCGTGAGACCGGGTTTCAAATTAAGTATAAAAAATAGGGCCGGGGATGTAGCACGGAGGTAGAATGCCCCTGCGTTCAATCCCCGGTACCGCAAAAAAAAAAAAAAAAGAATTTGCTAAAAAAGAAAATTTAGGAAAGTTTTTCTTATGCATTACTTTTTTTAAAAATACATTTAGCATACATTCTATGATTCTACTATTAGGACAGTAATACATATTTTTTATAAAGATAAAATAAACAGTTGGTGAATAACTATGCAAATAAGGAGATTAAATTAACGATGAATTAATGCTTAAAGCAGGTTGTTTTGCATGTTTTATGCTTTTTTTTTGAGAGAGAGAGAGTTTTGGGATAGAGCTTTTTAGCGAAGATAATTTTACCAAGATCAGACTGTTTTGGAATTTATACCAACATTTTGAACTGCTTCAAGTTGTATTTTGGTGCTACTGTAGCACTGTATACATTTGCTTCTTAACATTTGAGTCATCCTTAAGAAAAAGGAGGATATTAAAATACTGTGTACTTGAGACCTTCCTCTCAGTTCCTAAGATCTTATCCAAATCAGATAAACAGAGAGTGCCCAGGTTAGAATGACTACATAAATACCATCTGGAAAAACACCAACTTTCTCTCTTCCACACTGGGAACTGGGGCAAGCCAATGTTAATTGTAGAAAGTTGCTTTTGTAAATACTCCAAGGGAGCTGTTCTTTGGATTGCTGGTTATATAAGCAACCTAAGCTAAATGAGCAAGCTGAGGCTGGTGATGTCACTGCTTCTGCAGCCTGACATATAAAACCCCTCTATGTGACGGGCGTGGATGAGGGCAGTGTGGAAAGTGCACATCCACTTGTCCACCTGGCTGCCAGACAGTAAACCATGAGGGAGATGAGGGAGGGGGCTTGGTGAAGTACCAGGAGGGACAGTGGTGTTATCTGTTCAGTGCATGACCACTTTATTTCTTAATAAAGCCTCCTATGCCATGTTTAGGTATTTTCTTTGGTCTATCTGCAACCTATCCCACTGCCCTGCACAACTAGGTTGTGGACCTGACAACAATTGTAGTGTCCTATAGTCAAAGCTTATTATTTTGTCCTTTTTAAAATCATTACTTGTAGTTAAATATTAAATCTCTACAAATAGCAGGATGGCTATTGTGAGTAAAATGGAAAATACAACCTCAGGATTGTAGCCCTACATAATATTTTGGTCAATGATGAACCACATATCCTACAGTGGTTCCATTAAGATATTTCTAAAGCCGGGCGTGGTGGCGCACGCTTGTAATCCCAGTACTTTGGGAGGCGGAGACGGGAGGATCCGGGTTTGCAGCCAGACTCACCTCTCTCTTTCTCTCTTCCTGTCTCTCTCTCTCTCTCTACTTAATGAGGCCCTCCGCAACCTCGTGAGACCCGGTTTCAAAATAAAGTATAAAAAATAGGGCCGGGGGTGTAGCGCGGAAGTAGAATGCCCCTGGGTTCAATCCCCAATACCGCAAAAAAAAAAAAAAGAAGATATTTCTATTGTCTAGAGAACTCATAGCTGGAGAAGAAGCAAGAGAAAAAAGAAAATGCCAGAAAAGAAAAAAGAAACCCCAGGAAAATTCATAGTGAAGAGTTTAGCAGAAGCTTTTGCAGACCTAAACATGCTCCTTTAAAAGTTTGGAAACATGGTTGCTAGCAAAAAAGGTTTTCATTAATAGTGAAGAATGTTCATGGTGCATTGCAAGCAAGTCTATGAGAGAAAAAACAAACCAAGCAAACCATCATGGGCATATTTCTGAGGAGTGCCACCTGCTCAAGAAGAGCGTCAGGTAGGCACTTCAAGAACTATTCCAGAAAAGGCACTGTTACCATGAGAGATGACAGGTCCATGCAGATTTCTGCCCCTGAAGACTTTCCAGAGGGACAGAAATGGAGGTGGAAAATGGTGAAATCAGTGGTCCTGACTGCACAGGCCTAGGGAAGTATGTGTTTGTGTCTTAGTTTTTAACAACAATAACGACAACAAAAATTTAAAAGCTGCAGAATATTAAAGATAGACAAAAGCTTATAGAATAAGGATATATAGAAAGTACCTTTGTACAACTATACATCGTGTTTCTTTGTTAAGCTAAGTGTTATTATGAAAGAGTCAGAAGGGTTAAACAACTTAAAAAATAAAGTAAAATAGTTTTAGTAAGCAAAAGTTAACTTAGTATTGAAGAAGTCTTTAAATATACTTAATGTAACCTACATACAGTTTTTTAAGAAGTCTCCAGCAGTGTTCAGCAGTGATCCAGGTCACTCGCAGACTCACCAAGAGCAAATTCCAAGCCTCTGTTCCTGGTAAGCACTTTATACATGTGTACCATTGTTTTAAATCTTTTGGACTTTATTTGTGCTGCATCTTTTCTATGTTCAGATACACAAATAAGTACCCTTGTGTTACGATAGCCTAAAATATCTGCTATAGTAACATGCTGTACTGTCTTGTGGCCTAGGAGCAGTAGGCTATACCTCACAGCCTCGAGAGCGTTAGGCTATGCCACCTGGGCTTTTGAAAATGTGCTCTATCATGTTTCCAGAATGACAAAATGGCCTAAGGACATATTTCTCAGAACAAATCCCTATTATTAAGCAGTGCATGATTGTATTTGAACTTAACAATGTGTAAGGGGAAGGAAAAACTGAGGGAAATTTATTTATGCTAGGTATAGCAATTAAATTGTAAACATCATAAACATTTTTATAAGCCCTGTCAATAAAGATAGTAATATTTAACCCACTAAGTCCCAAATTTTCAGTTCTGGGAATATTTAAACAAAACTGACACACATGCATCAAAATGGGTTGGGAATAGTAATCTAGAGATATGTATTATTATATTAATATTAATGTATTATAATTATGATACTATTGTATCACATATTATATACTATATTTAATTTTTAGGTGTTCCACGTCTAGGACAATGGGACAAAATGAGTGAACTGGAACAGAAGAGATCCTAAGCAACCTGGAAAGTTGCTTATTCTAATTATTTTGAGCACTAAAAAAATAGATATAACATATAAGTAAGTTACTAAAGATATTTAAAATACCTTTAAGCTCCATTTTTATTGGAAACTTTTACTAGAACTAGCAATAAATTTTACTTGTCTCTGTTAACCTGTGAAACTTAGCCACATATGAAGACTGAAGATACTTTTTAGCTTACCTTAGTTTTTCTGATGGTAGTAAATTTAATGTGACTGATTTTCTGCTCCAGTTTCTTTATATATTTGTTCTATAAGCAGAAAATATAGCAAACTAACTTAAAGGTGATTCTATTTTGGATCTTTTAAGTCACCATACTGAATTTAACTTAGTTTTAAGTAGTGTTCTCAAACTGTATCATTCAAAAGTCTCAGTAATTTGATAAACCTAAAACTATTAACTAAATTGAGTTTTATTTTCAGACAATGTCATTTCAAATATCATACATGAATGCAACTATCAAAAATATATTATAGAAAAGCAATTCACTCTTGCTTGAGTCTGATTTATTTCTTGTAACCCTTTTGGGTTTGGAAAAGCAATTAAAATGAAAGTGTGTGTTCATGCATTCTATGTAGATATGTTGTTGCACACAAATTGGCATGAAGGAATAAATACGTGTTTATATAAATAAGCACAATTGGAAATTAGCTGATAAAATATTGTTTCTTGAAGAAAATATATGCAATGTACTGTGGGAAAAACTGAGGGAAATTGATTTATGTGAAGCAATTAAATCATAAACATGCTAAAAGTATTGTCATAAAGACAGCTACATATAATAATATAGATGTTAAATAATACAAGTGTATTATTTCCTAGTACATCTAATTATTATTTAGGTATTCTGAGATTTGTGTATGTATGCTATACCTAATACATATATAATACATATCATATATTGCATATTTATTTTATTATATATGTGCCTATTATCCTGTATTATGATAAATAGTGATATAGTGGGCAATGAAAGCTCATACACTATTTTGTTATAGAAATATTATGAGAATTATTTTATATTTCATTTAAAATTCACTTCAAGTCTGTTAAAGCATTACTTTTCAAACAATAAAGTACACTCAAATAACCAGAGGATCTTTTTAAAATGCAGATATTTTGGTCCTACTCCCAAAGTTACTTGTCCAGAAGTTTTGGAGCTTTCTATTGATTTGCATTTCTAATTCCCAGGTGATACTGATGCATAGGCAACAGTTTGAGTGGCAATACACTACTTTAAAATCCTCCATTAGATTATGATTGGCTTGAAATACTGGTCCATTGGTGTCTTTCTTCTCTAAACTCTGTATGCTTTATCTGAAAGCATTTTAGATACAGAAATACTTTCAACGATATTATGCATGTAGCTACAAGGCCAATCCTGAGATCATGGGTAATGAGACTTGTCTTATTATTTTTTAAAAAAGAGGCTTAATCAGAGAGTGCATGATGACTCTGCCTAAATGTATACTTTCATATCATTAGGTTTGATAATTAAATAAAAAGTTTCTCTTAGATCTAGAACTATCTCTATCAGAAGTTTAAACATGTTACACAAGGACTATCAAGGATTTACACAATTAAGGAAGCTTGGCCTTCTGAAACAAAATGCCTTTTGCAAAGGATAAACTTAGATGCCAAATTCTACAATCATTAATGAGAATATTCTTTTAAGAGGTAGAAACGTGAAGAAACTGACATGGATACCTGGTTGTTCAGCAAAACAATCAGGAAGCACTTTGCCAACCGTTCTGGAAGAAACCAAAGATTTCCATAGAACTCATTTGAAGAAGACTTAGCACTTAAAGATTATTTTTGAAAAAAAAAGATAGAATATTATGAGTATTGACTGTACAGACAAAAATACTGTTTGTTTCTCAGAATTATATGTTTACCAGATATAGTCTATTTCTTTCTCCACCACCAAGATATAGGTTCTGACTGGGTGTTTAGTGGGAGGAAGTGCATTTTATAACAGGAACAATTATATCTGATTTATAGTTAAATGAATTTATAAAGAATGCTTATTCTTTTCAAATTAGGAATGGTTTCATGCATTTTTGTTAAATCCTTTAGACATCAAAACATTTTAGAAGTCATTTGGGTATTGTTATGCATTTTGTTTGGGAGGCTTCTACATTACAATTGCAATCAGGACTCCAGGATCCAAAGTGAACAGATACAGTTAAAAGCACATCATAAAGAATTCTGTATTAACAAGGCTTATTTCTCTGTGTTCTCTATAACTTATGAATCACTGTGAATTGATGGTGCTCTTTTGCCCTTTTCCTTTGGCAGCTGCCAAAAACAACTACAATTTCTGAGTGTCGAAAATCATCTTTGTGAAACATATTGTGCTGTTCCAGCCTAATATACTTTGTTCTTTTAATTAAAAATAAGAGGCTGAAATAAAACACTTGAAATGATAGCCAGATCTTATTGTTCTCTATTCCACTGATGACCTACCTAGTTTCTTTTACAATGGTTATGGGGACTTTTAAAAAGATGAAACTATATTATAACACAGTGATGTTTCACTTAATAGATGTCTAAGTGTTTCCATTTCCTAGCATTTCTGACAACCAACGTGGAAAGATTACAAAATTGAAGTGATTTTAAGGCTAGTATCCACTCTAAAATCTGTTTAATGATACATTTCTACTGAAAAAAACAGATCACTAATGTTTTTGAATGATATCTGAGTGGTTTTATTTTTAAAAATGGAATGGTTATTAGAAAAGCATGTAAAAGTAAATGGAAAAAAGGGTTTTATATCAAATGTATCTGTATTATTACAGTTCTGCATGGGATGCAGAAGAGCAATTTAATGTTTATGCCTACAGGAGAGAGCCGTTCAAGGAGGCTTGGAAAATTACCCAGTCCATGTTAGGCACAGGTCACGCAGGAGTGTATCTGAGACCTGCACTTGATTACAGGGTGAGCAGATTTCATTCCCTATAACCCTTGATGAGTATATAACCTCCCAGTGTCACAGAAAAATTCCACTATGAATCCACTGAATTATTTCAAACTCCTCTGGGGGAAAGCAACACATGTTCCATATGTAAGAGTCTAGCAGAGCTGTGCTTCTAATGTATGAGCTCTACACGGTGAAAATAAATGTTATTGTTATGATATCAGAATTCTGTGATGCTATCTATGAGCCATGATACCCTAACTTCAATTTTGGCAAAAGAAAAATAGACTATCAAATCAGTTAAGATGACAGTAACAGGTGAGCTCACACTGCTAAAATATTCACAGACCAAAAGGTTCCAGGCCTTTTGAGCATGGAAATAAATAAATTAATAGAGAGAGGAAAAAAGCAAAGGTGTCAGTTTCATATACCATTATTATCTCTTTTTTTCTTTGAACTATAAAAATTAACTTGATCATTTCCTATGTTTATTATACATCACTCATCTCACCTCCTACTGTGGACTCAAAATCTTCCCCAGACTTGTGAATGGCCGTGGTCCCAATGTTACAACTATGGATTGAATAGGTCAAATGACCAGTGAAAATTATAGGAGACTTAAGCTACTCTAGAGATCTTCAGTTCTGAAGATAAAGATACTAGTCTGTGTTTTTATTTTCTTCATTTCTTACCCCTGCTTTTATTTAAACTACTTTACTAAGTTTTAGCATTTACAAAATTACGTCTTCCTAGAGAAGTATTACCACACGTGTGTGTGTGTGTGTGTGTGTGTGTGTGTATGTGTATGTGTGTGTGTGTTTGTGTGTGTGTCTTTTCTTTTTATTTTTATTTTTTTTGTGGTACTGGGGATTGGACCCAAGGGCATTCTACTTCTGAACTATATCCCTAGCCCCATTTTGCTTTTATTTTGAAACAGGGTCTAATTATAAGTTGCTGAGGGCCTTGCTAATTTGCTGAGGCTGACCTTGAACCTGTGATCCTCCTGTCTCAGCCTCTCAAGTACTTGGATTACAGGTATGCACCACCATATCGGCTTGAAAATATTTCTTATAATTATTGTCATAATTTTATTTGGTTATCTTTGTAGTTGATGCATAATTGCATTTAATTTCATATGCTGATAATCACAGACCATGAAATGAAGTGAATTATAGTAGAACCTGAATATATCAGTCTAAATTAGCAGCATAGTTCGTTTTTTTTCTTTAAGATGTATGTGAAGTTCTCATCACTGTGAAATGATTCCCCCAGTCAATATCAATATAACTAACCTATCTACACCACCTTATCTAATTCCTTTTTTTTTGCTAAGAGGTGAGCAAATGTACAAGATCTACTGTTGTAGCAAGTTTCAAGTGTATAATACATTAACACATTATTATTAGCTGCAGTTACCATGCTGCAGTGTTATTCATTTTAAAATAAAGTGACACACTGTACAAACTTTCACATTTTAATGTTTCTCATAAAGTTACAGGTACCAAGTTTATTACATCTCCCATTCATTTCAATTTTAAGAAGAATCCCCAAAAAGTTTGGGAGATATTTGCAGTGTTTGATCATTTCTGGTTTAGAGAACAAAGTTTAACAAAAGTAGAAAAAGATAATTAACCATGTAAATTTAAAGGAATTTAGTTTTTATTGTTGACTTGCTCATAAGCCTCTAGGTTTTAATCAAAGCTATTATTTAATGGAATATCACAGAGAATGCTGTATTTTTGGATAACAACTGTCTATAAGGATGTGTTGTCTCAAAGTATTTACTCCAATAGGTAATCCTTTTCGGCTGAGAAGGTCATTGGGGAATTAGGATCTGAGTTCCTATTAGACTAAACACTTTATCTATTTTTGCAGTATGTTTTATTTGTTGTGATCATGGTGACTGCTCAGATAACATGTCTCCATTTTTATGCTCTGCTTAAACATCTCTGTGTCACTTTCCTCAGAGAACATCAGTGGCTGAGCAATCAGAAATGAAAGAATAAAAAATTTCAGACTGTTCTGATATAGTATTGGTGACTGTAAAAGATTATATTTGAACTTAGCGATATAAATCCTGAATAAGCAAGAGAAGGCAGGAGAAGCTGCATTAGCTAGTGCTTATCTAGCCTAAGATTTACACACATGGGTGGTCAAGCTGAATGTTAATATCACACAATCCTAAAGGCAGCAGTAAGGACACAGGAAACGCTTAGGCTGGTACCATTAGATAAGAAAAAGAATGTGAAAAGCACAGCGGAAGATAGGTCATCTCCTCTGTTCTTTCCCCAACTGGTTTTTGTGTGTTCATATTTTGGGCCAAGTTGGAGAAAACAATTTAGTATTTCCTGTAACACTTGGATTTCATGAGTCAGCTCCTGTTATTGCAAAGGAGAATCAGAATCATTTTCCATGCTACCAAATCTATCATCATGGGTCCTTACTTTAAAAACTCAGAATGAACTGTCCCTGTCTTCATATATTCATCAAAAGAAACATTTTTAAATGAGATCTTAATGTAAAATAAATACAAACACACAAACAAGCCTCTTTTTTTGTTCTTCCAAGGATAGTTAAAAACAATCCTCATGGGAATTGTAGATGATTAACCCTGACCCCCAACTTTACCTTGGCCTTCAATGTTGCCTTTCTTTTCTATGTGCTTATTTGCATGTGCCTTTAAGATTAGTTTCTTACCTTTTAAAAATGGAAATTCTGAAAAAACAATGAATGAAGAAAAAAGTTTTCTTTCTTCCTTGAAGAATGGCAATATTATTCAATATAATATATAATTATGTTATTTGATGACATATGACAATGGTAGACAATTAAAGATTTGAAAAAAATTAACAAAAATAACATTTTTTCCTTAATAACAAACACCATTTTCATGATATAACATTGTTAGTAGTTGGTTTGAGAAGACATCTCTTATTATTTCCCCCCCACACACTTGGAACAATGGAGAAAAATATATGTAGTATAACCATGATTACATTCAACTTCATGTTAATCTAGTCTATACATTAAACATGTATAAACTACGTCTTTCCCTTGAGGAAATGATTACAGATTAGGGTTTTGTTCTTTGTGACACTTGATGTTTCTCAAGAAATTACTATAGCTAGATTTTCTTCCAATTTGTGGAATTTGCATCTGCTGGTTGGGGGAGCCAGCTGCCCCCTCCTCATGTCTCCCTGTTCTGCAGTTCACCCATGATGTGCACAACTGTGATACTGTGTTGAGAAGTGAGAGTCAACCTTCAAATGTGTCTAGCTTTTCTAAGGAAGAGAACAGCCATCCTCCCCAATCCCCATTTTCCTTCCCCTTGACTCCTGTGCTTTTTAGTAAAGGGGTAAAGGTGTCTTCAGAGGGTTTGGAAAAAGAAGTTTCTAAGGGAAGACACAAAAATAGGAAACTGTCCTATACTTCTGCTGTTTGTTACTGAGGTAGGACAGAAAATAAGTCAAAGATTGGAAGAAAGAAAACAAAAGGAAGAATGAGGAAAATATAATTTTAGTCCAAAATATTTATGCTAAAGTTCCTCATACTTTCATTCCCCAAGCCAGTTCTCTCTCCCAGGCCTGTCATTCCCAAAGTTCTGGGAAATCTGCAAACTTCATTCACAATCTTAAAGTTACTGAAAATTCACCCACTTATGAAAATTGACCTGTGCACTATTAATTAGCCTATGTAATCAATTAAGCAAAGAGAAATGCAATTTTTTTTTTTTTGCAATACTGGGGATTGAACCCAGGGGCATTCTACCTCTGAGCTACACCCCCAGCCCTATTTTTTATTCTTTATTTTGAAATAGGGTCTCACTAAGTTGCAAAGGGCCTCACTAAGAGGCTGAGTGAGGCTGGCCGCGAACCCAGATCTTCCTGTCTCTGCCTCCCAAATACTGGGATTACAAGCGTGTGCCACCACGCCCGGCTGAAATGCAATATTTTAAGAAACCTATAATATAGTGTACTTCCCAACATTATCTACTTATCATATAATGGAGAATATATTAACCTAAGGATGCTGAGAATAGCCAGATCACCCAAAACCCTCCAGTGATCACCAAATTGATGCCATCTCTACATACCTTCCCATGTCCAACCCTTACCAGTATCCTTTAAGAGCCTGAGAATCCCAAAAGCATCTCTCACTATTGAAATGGCCCCCATTCTCCCTTGAATATGTTTCTACCTTCCTAAATAAATATCTCTCTATGCTTCTAATGGATACCTCATTAAATTAATTTCTGCACTCTGTCCTGAGTTGTGGGTTCTGGAACCTTCCCAAACCTCTCCAGTGACATTATTATGTTAACTCTATAGGCATAATTAGCATAATAATGATTTTTAATGCAAAAGGTTATGTATTTGTTAAATTAACAAATAGTTTCCCATACTTAGGTTACTTATCTTAATAAATGAGTATCGTTGAATAGTGTCACAGGTAGAAAGATTTGGAAAAAAAAGAAATATGGTTACCATAAATACAACATTTTAATGCAAAAAGGTAAAAGTGAGCAGACCCTCCAAAATTAAAAAAAATCATTACTTAACAAAAGAGTCACATTCTAATCCTGTCATAATACTCATGCATCTCTCTCCTTCATTTTTGGCTTAGCTCCTCCTGAATTCTTTGTGTGCACTTATATATGTTGGATTTTATTTTATTTTTTTGAGGTACTGGGGATTGAACCCAGGGGTGTTCTACCTCCACGCTACACCCCCGGCCCTATTTTTTATCCTTTTATTTTGAAATCGGGTCTCATGAAGTTGTGGAGGGCCTCACTAAGTAGAGATAGAGAGAGAGAGAGAGAGAGGAGAGCTGAGGCTGGCTGCGAACCCGGATCCTCCGGTCTCCGCCTCCCAAAGTACTGGGATTACAAGCATGCGCAAACACGCCCGGCGACAGGATTTTAAATTATATAGGGCCCAAACAATTTATCGTCTTTCATGGTGTTCTCCAAAGGTTATCATATATCTTTTGCTATACTGAATTATCCACCTGAAATTATTTTTTATTTCTATTCTTGCAAGTACAAATAAATTCTCTATGATCTCCAAAGCTCAGATAAAATGGCTCCTCTAGCACTGACATTTCCTCCATCCTTGTAATTTTCTTGATATTTCCTTACCTTTATATATCCTAAATGGAAAGCAAGCAAGCGAGAGAGAAAAAGAGAGAGGAAGCTTTTACTTTTCTCAGTATTTGGAGGACTTTTATATCTTCCATAATGGAAGTGAATCATTGAATTATCATTAAGAAATACATTTCTGATTAGTCTTTGTATTATCCAGTGACTTATACTATATTGTTTATGGTTAATGGGCACTAACTGTACACTAGATATGTTACATGTAAACAACAAGCAAGTCTTTATTTTTATTCTAATATTTTCACAGTAAATATTCAAAATACTTTTATTCCTTCAAGATTTCCTTTGAACTATTATGATAAATTCCACACTTTCCTGAAGATAATGAATGAAGTATATTTTCCCTGCCTTTCTCATCAATTTGAAAAACATTGTGGAAAATGATAGTATGGTTTTGTTGTGTGGGAAAATCATAAAATTTCTATACTTAACCATGCTATGGGAGCTTGATCTTGGACACTTTGAATACTTGTTTTGAAAGTCACTACTATACAGAGGGATTAATGGGATGGAATACTTGAGATAATGATGATCAAAAATCCAATATTTATGTCACTATATTTACAACTTTAACATCCAAATTTTCCATCAGGAGTTGGAAGATGTTCATCAGATGGAGTGTGGCCAATCTCACCTCAGAGTTCTATATGGGTAGTGGCATTAAATGAGAAAAAGAAATGCTTGCAGATCATAACATCAATTATTTTCTTACATTCTAACTTTGAATATATACTGAACAGTAGTGTCTGAAAAGAACGCCTTTCTCTAATAAACTAATACATTTGCCACCAATAATTTGTTATATTTATTAAGTTACTTCAAATTCATTATGACTCATAATCGTTCTCTATTCTTTTAATAATATGTTGGCCACTGTTGGTGGTCTGTTCTCCTTTCTGGATAAAACTGTTTTGGAGGTTTTTGAAGGCTGGGTAATAATCTCTAGAGAATGAACTATTCATGCTATTAATGACTGGTTTAGGTATGGTGATATGTACAGATCTGGCAAGAAAAAATTCAAGGAGTTTTATTGATAGAGCAAATTTCTAACAAATACTTATCTACTTGAGTAAAAGAGGAGAATGTAGGTAAACTGTCTTACAAATCCTTCATATCATACATTTTTCTTTGTTTCACACATTTTTACGATAGTTAGAAATGCTATAAACCATCTTGTCACCATGAGAAAAAGGTCAAGAGCTTTTCAGAGAAGCTCACCTTGACCCCTACTATTAAGGAGCTAAGGAACAAACCCTGGAGCTTCTAACCTATGTGCAGATATTATATAGGAATAATAAAACATGATACTTTAAAAAAATTGGATGGTCTTTTATTTGTAACCAGAAATATAATTGGCATAAATAGGAAGTTTAATATAGCTACATTGTCATGTAAATGATAATTATATTAAAGGACACTTGATACTACTTGAGCTAATCTGAAACCTCCCAGTAAGGTAACCTTTAAAAGCTAGCTCCTCTGTAGTACAAGCAAGATATTCTTTCTCTAAAATGCCAAAGCCAATTTTCTAAAACCATTAGTTGATATCTATGGCAGAGCATCACTCAACCAACTGTAGCCAGCTCATATCAACTCTTGCATTTTTTTGCCATTTTCAATAGAATTCAAGTTCATTTAGGCTTGTGGTCTGCCTTCCAAAGTATTATTGATGACGAGTTACCAAATTTGTCCTCATATGATGCAGGTCATTAGCTTTTGCATCACTGGTACCAGCTTTCTTGCACTGTCTGATCATTATGCCTGTGCTATATTTTAGTTTTATATTATAGAATAAGTCTACTTTTGTTACTAATATCCATGATTGAAAACTAATAAGCATTGAGTCACAAAGAAACTGTAAAGCTTTCTATTTTAGCAAATAATAGAATAACAAAACAGATTAAAGCCTAGTGTTTCTGATTGAGGTTTACTGTTAAATAGGTAAATTCTTTGCTTCAGATTACTTAAGGTAGCCAAAGGGTGAAAACTAGGGATGTAAAGAACCAAAAAAAAAAGAAAAAGAAAAAGAATGAGTGAACTTAAAATTTACTTACAGGAAAGAATTTTGAATAAGTTAAGTAAATATGGAACAAACTTGAAAAAATTAAATTGTATAAAGTATTATACACTGTTGGTAGGAAAGAAAATTGGTATAGCCACTATGGGAATCAGTTTGGAGGTTCCTCAGAAGACTGGGTATGAAACCTCTACATGACCCAGCTATACCACTCCTGGGTATATTTCCAAAGGAATTAAATAAGAATATAATGGCACATCCATATCCATGTTTATAGCAGCACAATTCACAATAGCCAAACTGTGGAACCAGCCTAGGTATTTGTCAACAGACGGATGGGTTAAAAAACTGTGGTATATACACACAATAGAATTTTACTCAGCCATAAAGAACAAAATTATCTCATTTGCAGGAAAACGTATAGAATTAGAGAATATTATTCTACGTGAAATTAGCCAGTCTCAGAAACTGAAGGGTCATATGTTTTTTCTCATCTGTGGAAGTTAGAGAGAAATTGGAAAACAAAACAGACTTCAAATAATGAGGAGAGATACCAGTAGAATACTAGAAAGGGATTTGGAAATGGAGGTGGAGTGGGGGAGGGAGGAGACTTGATGAAGTAATCAATTCAAACAATCCTATGTATATTTGTGAAGCTATCAATACAAATTTCAATATTATGAATGAGGAAGAGGAGGGAGTGTGGCAAGATCCATCCAGAGGGAAATGTACCAGGTGTTATTTTCACGCATGTTTCTATCACACTAAATCTCAATGGCTATAATGCTCCAATAAAAGTATATTAAAATTTTCAAATTTTATTTTTGAAATTATTATATATGTGCTAGAAGTTGCAAGGATGGTGCAAAAATTTCCCTTTCATTCTGTGTCCAGACTTTCTTAGTGATAACTTGTTGCATAATTAAAAAGTGGGCAAAATATCTGAAAAGCCACTTCAAAAAGAGCATATGTAGATGACAAATAAGCACATGAAAGATGTTCAGCATTGGTAGCCATTAAGGAAATACAAACTAAAACCTCCATCAGCTATCACCATACACCTATCAGAATTCCTCAAATCAAAAAGAGAAAAATTGCTAGCGCCCCAAACACTGTCAAGGGTATATCAAGGATCACTTGTACCTTGGCAATGGAAATGTTACTTGTATAGTCACTCTAGAAAACAATGTGCCTTAAAATATAAACATGTAACTTCCACTTGACTCATCACTTGCATTCCTGGACATTTATCCCAGAATATTAAAAACTTATTTTCACGCAAAAATCTGTACACTAATGTTAATAGCAGCTTTGTTCATAATAACCAAAATACTTTTTCCAAAATCTGGATACAATTCAAATGTCCTTCAATCAGTGTATGGTGTATCCATATCATGGAAATCTACTAAGCATTATTTGAACTGCTATTTCTTGTAAAATCTTTAGCCAGTCACAGAAAGTGAAAGGTCATATGTTTTCTCTCATATGAAGAAGCTAGGGAGTAATTCAGATAGAAGAGGGACTTTAGATAACGGAGGAGAAACCCCAGTGGAGCCAGAGCATTGGTCTAGGGGAGGGGGGCGGAGAGGGAGAATTAATGAAGGAAAAACTTCCATCAATATTATGTACATATGTGAGAAAACCGATGCCAACCTCAATATCATGTATGGGGAACTGCAGGAAGGTGGAGGGAGCCAGGGGAAGCTCACCAAGTGCTGTGTGCATGTATGTCAAGAGCACTATGAACTACATTATGATGTGAGACTCTAATGCACCAATAAAAGTATAAAAACAGTTTTCTTCTGCTGCTATGTTTAAATTCTCTTGTCTAATTATTTTATAAAGAAGACTTTCTTTCTCAAATCAGGTAACAGAGTGGTGGAGGCAGTAAAAGATTCAACTCATTTTATTGACCAAGTGAGCTAAGGTATAATTAAATTTGCATGCTTAATACACAAATGCAAGTAGCCATATAAATATATATTTTAGTGTGTCTACAGACTGTATTATCTTCCTTTCTAGTAAGGAAAATGAATTACTATTATTTTCTATCTAAATGTCCCATTGATACTAACTGTTGAACTTGCAATGAGGAGAGATTATAACAGCTGTGTTATATGGAGGGTTATACTTGCCTGTTACAGGCCAGAAGAGATTCCATTGTTTAATCTCCTTCTTGGTTTTTAAATATGTATGAAAGGAAAGTATTTGTTCTGATATACTATACTAATAGTGTTAATATTTAAATGGCTCCTCTTTTATTCCTAAAGTAATGCTTCATAAATATGTGAAACACAGCATCACCTTTGGTCATACTGTTTTAATCTGTTTGGCTGCATGCTTAGGGTGACTGTCTTGCATCGATTTACATACAGAAGACTATATTTTTGCTGCTGAAGGGCACTAAAAATTCATGTTTACACGTAGGGTTTTTGCAAGGAATAAGAGAAAATGAATAGGTAGAATTCATAGCCTTTAAATGACTTTTAGATATGAAATACGTTAGTATGTCTGAAGGTTCTTGTCTTTGATTAATACATATCAGCTGCTTCCTAATTGTCAGAGATCATCATTAAACTGACAGAGATTAAAAATTGATGTTCTGAAACTCCTTTAGGATTAGTAATATTTAACAACTTGCTCTCAGAAAGTCAAACCCAGCAGTATTACTCATATGCCTTTTTTAATCTTTTTATATGAGTAAAACTTCTGCATTTGACTTTTTATTATGGAAAATTTAAAAAATGTATAAAGGTAAAATGAACAGAGGAAAAAACCTTAAGTTTCTATTATTTGGTAATAATAATTATCAATTAATGGCAAAGCTTGTTCCATCTACATTCTACCCATTTCTCTTCCTCCTGAATTAATTTGAATTTTAGAGTTCAAAAAATTTCTCAAATCAATGTCTGAAGCAGAATTTGAATTATGATGAAAAGCATATATTTATATGTAAATGCAAACATACATACACACATATTCCACAATAATATCTAGTTCAAACTTACATGTAGTGTTTTTCTTCCTTAGAATCTTATTTAATTGGGAATAATTATGACCTTATTGATTGACCATAATACTATCATTATTTATTGTATCTCAACTACTTACTGTATTTACTAATATGATTAGTTGAGAAATAAATTGTAAGATAACTCTTGTCATTCTGGAACTTGCATTATAGAAAGTTCATTGTATATTAACAAGAAAATAGTAGAGATGATAAATCATAAAACAAGCACATACTGTGGGATTTTAAATAATAAAGCAAGAGGAATTGAATAGAAAAAGTTCAGCTTCTTATTTATTATCAGTCACCTCTGTGGTTGCACATATTAAGAATTACCTTCTGGAGATGAAGTAGCAAATGCCCGTGTGCATTGTTGGAGGAAATGTCCATGCACATATTTCATGTATTTTTTTAAATGAGTTATGCAGTATTTGAACATGATTGTTAGCTGTGAGCATTTGCTTTGTTGATGTTGACATTTTTAAACTGACTACTTGAATATCTGTTAATGTAAGAAAGTGATATGTACAAATATTACACAATGACTATGCACTACATTTAAGTTGACTTCATATTCTTAGACAAGCATCCCACTGAAAAATGTGGTCTGTGGTTTCTATTACTAATTAACCAAGACCAATATAGAGGATGTGACAATGTATTTGTTTCTGAGCTGATGCCACACAGGACTGGTAGCTTCTATTTCCATTCGTCTAGAATATTCATGTGGACCCCAGTCACACTTTTATGAGGAAGCTTAAGTAGCATGAGGAAGGAGCTATGGAAGGGAAACTGAGGCCCTGCTGCTGGTCCCAGTGATGATTTCAGCTGCCTGTCTGCACAAATTCACCTCCCATGTGAAGTTCAGGTATGGTATGTATGTTGCATCCCAAACTAAAGAAGGCAGAGATTCACTGTTTTCAACTGCAATTTCAGGAACAAAAGAATTTATTTTTGTTGTTTTAATCAACTATTTTTATTACACAACATTAGATAATCCTAGCAGACTAAATTTCCACATAAGTTATTATTTTAGATGGTGGGTGTTTTGACCACCAGGGCTAACTCTGATGTTCACTCTATTCTCAGACATTTGCCATGGTCAGTAAAACATCAAAGTGGTTGTTGAATGATCCGTGTCCTCCTTAATGCCCCCACGAATGCTATGGAATACTCTTCAAAAATCTGTATTTTTACACCGTGCATCCAGTCTTCCTCTTGCCTTAGTGTTTAAACAAAGTCATAGGGTATATTTGATATACTTTCAAACTCATATAATCTGGTGTCAAGCTCCCTCTACACAGGATATAAAATCTTGGAAAATGAGAACCATTTTTTTTTATCCCTTGAAGGATAATATGTGTCACATAATCAATGTTTACTTTTGAATGAATGAATGATTTAAACACCACCTTGCTTCACGGATTTCTTCAGGGAGTGTGCATAGCTTTTTCCTACTTATATATAGCTTACTGTCATAACTTTATGAACTCTCATCTATCTTTTTTTCAAATATAATTACTTGCAAGTAGATTATAATGGAAATGATCCGTTTTGTCCACAACAATGATACATGTTCAAATAAAAACCAGTAGGATACCTATAGAACACAGCTTCCTTTCCTGAGGAAAATAGTACAGATCAATCCTATAGTGTAATATATTCGCAATGAAACTGCACATGCAGTGATGTCGAGAAGAGACATGAACTTTCAGTTTTTATCTCCATAGTTACATCCACTTAACTTCTAGGGACTAGGAACTAATAGCTTGAAAGAAGAAACAGTATATAAAGTAGAATCCATTCAGGAAATCAGAGCCAACATCATGATTTCAACAAAGAATTTATTATACAGAATTCTTCCAGGTGTGGTGGTACATGACTATAATCTGAGTACTTGGGAGGCTGTAACTTAGCAAAATGCTACTTTGAAAAAGTACTATGGATGTAGCTCAGTGATGGAATGCCCCTGGGTTCAATCTCTAGTACCGCCTTAAAAATATTGTGCAACAAGTATTAGACAATTGAACAGACAAAAAGCGAACTCCAAGTAGTCACTCCAAGAGCAAGACAGAGCTGCCACCACTAGGGTGGGAAAGGCTTGAATCACTGAACCTTGCGACTTGGAGGAGAGGCCCTGCAGGACTTGCAGCTAGATAGCTGAGAAAGGGGCTCAGCAGTTGTTCCTTGTTCTTGAGAGGAATTAAGTGGGTTTATTCTGGGAATATAATAAAAACTTAAACAGGACCCAAACTGCTGCAAGAACAAACTGCCACTGCCTAGAGGAGGAACAGTTGCTGAGACTTTGCAGGGAGCAACATGTCCCTCTTTCTCTAACACTTAGGACTCCTTCACACCCACTCTATTAGCTGAGTCCAACCAGGAGTGCACTGCAAAAGCAGCATCCCAGCCCCCTCTCACATGGCAGAGTACAGGAGGGTTGCTTTGAAATGGAGGGAAAATGGCTTAAAAATCGATCAACAGTGGTGGTATTAAAACCACAGTGCAGTGCTTGCCCCCTTTACATTCTCATTCATCAAGGACTGTTTTACATTTCTAGGCATTGAATGCTTCTTTTTCAAAAGAGAGATTCTCAAACAGGAAGAGCACTAGATATTTTCCCCATAAGTAAAGGAAAAACTGTAGATTGCAGATATAATGAGTAAATATACAATTGCTGTATCCGGATTTGGCAGAACTTAATCAACTTGGATTAAACCTTTCTCTCATATGTGGAAGCTAGAGAGAAAAGAGGAAACAAAAAGGACTTCAGATAAATTAGGAGAAAGACCAGTAGAATGGGGAAGGGAATAGGGGGAGGGAGGTGGGGATTGGAAAAAGGAAAGAAACAGTTCAAATAATGTAAGGTGCATACCAATCTCAGTAATATGTACAGGGAGGGGAGAGGGAGCAGTGGGGTGGGATATGGAGCAAAATACACCAAGTGCTGTGTGTATGTGTGTTTGTATCACTTTGAATCTTACTATGATGTATGATCACAGTGCACCAATATAAGAATAAAAAATTTAGATACAGACACAGATAGAATTATGGTTAAATATGCATGTATGATTATGTATATTGCTTTGTAGTAACAGTAGAGATGGAGAAGCAATGTGAAAAAAATGAAAAAGTAGAGTGAACAAAACCAATAAATAAAACCAGGGTCAACTAAGAATAGGAAGCAGATAAGAGAATACACAAGAAAATTTGATATTCACCAGTAAGTTGAAACAAAACAGAAAATGAGTATATAATTTATCTTTAATCTAAATAAGTATAAATATATATTCTTAGGCTAATATAAATATACTATAAGAAGTAAGGAAATCAGAGAAAAGTATGATCATTTTAACTTAATTGAAATGTATTATTCTACCTCTGCTTCTCTGTTCCCAGACACTCTGAACTATGTTTGTACTTCTGTGGTTGTGGCTTTCTATTCCTTTAGTTTTGGCATCTGTAAATATGGGCATGTCTCCAACATTTTTGCTTCATAGAAAAAATCATATTACTAGTTTAGTGGAATTTGTGTTTATTACTTACAGAATTGTACTCAGTGTAAGATATGTAAGTATGCTATAAATTCATTAAGTATTGGAATATTATTTTAAAAAGAGGAAAAGCCAGAGCTGAGTATGGCATAAGTTCTATAAATATGTGTCCTAAATAAACAGTCCATTCTATCTGTTCATCTACTTATTTACCCATATGTTGCTATCCATATATCATTATTTTCATATGTGTTAAATTTTTGTATAATAATCCCTTACACAAATTGAAGGATGTTTCTCTAAGTTTGGCAAACTCAAAAATTCATAAATGATGCTTTATATTTCCTAATTGCCTTTTCGAGGAAGAGTTGGCCATGTGGAGCAGAATGACACTTGGGCCCTCTCTTCATTCCAGGCTGGATAATGGCTCAGGGGATACAGGTTTTGACTTGCAACTAGTGCTAAAGCTATTTAGGCTTAAAGCTGCACATAATCTGCTTTGCAACATACAGAATCAGCAATACTTGTGCTTTGCTTCCCTGTTTCTACCACCACATATGAGGTTAGGTTATCATTTGATAACATTTTTGCCATTTTATTTTTGGTACTGGGATTGAAAACTCAGGGACATTCTACCTTTGAGCTACACCCCCAGCCCTATTTTATTTTATTTTATTTTATTTTATTTTATTTTATTGAAACAGGATCTCATTAAGTTGCAGAGGGCCTCACTAAGTTGCTGAGGCTGGCCATGAACCTGCAATCCTCTTATCTCAGCCTCCCAAGTATTGGGATTACAAGCATGTGCCACTACCCCTAGCTTTGCCATTCTTATTAATATTTACTTACCTATATTAACACCTTCCCATACCTTAATTTTCCTCTGTAAAGACAATGAAGATTTGATCCAGCTTTTCATTTATTTTCCTGGTCCATGTACACTTTGAGAGCTAATGTCAGTCCAAAATGTATAAAGAAACAAAACAAAACAACAACAAAAAACTCAGGCTCCCTTGTCTAGTGCATATTATGATTTTAGTCTATAAAATACCCAAATACTATTTATATTCTTTTCCATTTGGATATTCAATTGTTGCAGTATTTTGATAAGAGAGAGTATATCAGAAGAATTGTCCTCTTTAGCCTCAATATTTATCATTTAAAAAAATGGGCTACAACTTCAGACTTACAATTTTGATTTGGGAGATTTTATCCAGGTAAACAATGAAACATAATTTAAAATTTGAACCAGTTTGGCTCCTGTGTTTGGTATTTACAAATAAAATGTGTGGATAAAGTATATAGATAATGACCAGAAAGATCCATCACTTACATTAATTGCATCTGAAATATTCAAATATTTCAGAAATTTGAAACTCCAAATATTAATAACTCCAACAAGAGAGATAAGGATTTTAAATAGACTCTCATTATCAAGTTTTTCTTAAAAATAGAGGTAGAAATAAAATATTTTAAATAAATGAAAAAAATTGACAGAAAATAGGGGTGGGGAAATGGAGACAAAGAGGAAAGACAGAAAAAATATAAAAATAAAAAGGGTCTTGAAGAAAAAAAGGAAAAAAGGGGGTAGAGGATGGGAAGAGTAGGCGAGAGAGATTATACTAAATATAGTTTAATAATGTCTGAGGCTGTATCTGATTCACTTCTCAGCAGAGATTCTATAGAGTCATAGAAAGCCCACAGTTTAGAGGTTGATATACTTTTTTTTAAACCAAATTGTATAATGATCTTAATCAGGGTGTAATTTCTTATGCATGAAGCCATTCTGGTATTTTAAAGAGATTTACATAAGTATTTCTATTTTCTCCAGATTCTAAAATTTCACAAAAGCCTAGATTTTGCCACTTTTAAAATACTCAACACATTGTAAATTAATGCACCATTTTCTTGTTAAAATCAGCCTTGCATAAAATGATCTGTAGCTGAACAGGAGCAATAGCAAAGGTGTGAACTACTTCAGGGAAGTGCTAACTTCAGAGCCCAAATGAGAACATTTAAATGCTAAAATTTTCAGCAACAGCAAACAGATGTTTCTGCAAAATATCATTTTTTCTTCCTGTTTACCAAACTACTTTTTCAACACACATTTACTTCTGCATTCTTCAAAGTTGGACTTTCCTGCCATTTTACCAATTTTCAGTGCCCATTCATCCTTGAAATGTTTCATTTTTATTTCTCCATCTCTCCTCCTCTGCAGTAATTGCAATGGAAGATGGGTATAGGGTTCTGCTCTAAAAAATGAATTCGGTATTAGTGACATGTACCAGGCTGATGACACTGCAAACTGAAGGCCATTGTTTTAATCACAGTAACCCAGGCACAGTTGCCTGAACAACTATTCTCAATTCCATACTGAAAGAAGGGACAGTGATTAACCCTTTGGGTTAAAACAAGCAGCAGAATCCGGAGGGAAGCACATGAATTGTTCTGTGCTTGTATGTTTGTGTCACCTTGAACCTCATTATGATGTATAATTACAATGCACCAATAAAAGTATGGAAATAAAACAAACAACAAAAAATTACTTCATGATATAGGCATTAGCTTGAAAAGACATATACTATTGATGATGCCAATCAAATAGCTATTAAGCACTATTGAATTTGGATGGCTCACTAAGGCAGACACCTGGCTAATAATTTTATGTTCCAATTAAAATTGTGATTGCATAGAAATCAACTCTCCAAAAGAGAATAAACAGATATTTCAATGGTAAATTGGATGTTAGTAATGTCACCATTAGCAAATTCTGTATTCCATGGGACACATAAATTTCTTTTTAAATATGAAGGGAAGTAAATCTTTGCTCTTTTCATAATTGTTTAACCTGTATGGATAACATAGTAGCTCCAGAATAAGTCTCCTACAGTCAAAAACATGACCTTGTCCACAGAAACATCCACTGATAATGCTTTCATGGGGTTGAGAAAACAAAAAATGGGCCCAACACGCAAGATGACTAGATGTAAGTGTGACACACCTTCACAGTAAACTAAGGATTTTTCTGGGCATTACTTTTGTCAGCTGTAAAGGATTGGAGTAAAGTAGATAATTACAAAGGGCCCTACACTTCCAGTATGCTTTGACTGAAATGGCCATGGTCTTTTGAATCTAAAACAAAAATCCTATGGAAAATTAGAGAAATATAGAGAGTCTGTGTCATGGTATCTTTAGGAGAATATGACCCCTCATAAATCAGACACTTTATGCTGTGATATGATGTGTCTCTGAACCAACTCTCTTTCTACAATTACATCATATGACTTCAAGTTGAGGTAAGATAGAAGAAAGCTAAGAAATAGGTAGAAAGGAGACATAAAGGAAGGTTGAGGAAAATATAACTTTAATATGAAAGCCTTGTGCTAAAGTTCCCCATACCTTCACTCCCCATGTCAGGCCTGTCATAACAAAATTTCCAGGAAATTTACAAATATTCACTCATTCTTTTATAATGATTACCTCAAACACTGTTAATTATCCCACCAAGAATAGTTTAAGCAAAAGGGATTTGATCAGATAATGGAGACATTGAGGATCCCAAGATGACCAGACCACCATAAGTCCTCTTGAGTCATTGGACTGATGTTATTCTCACATGCCTTTCCATACCGTCCCTCACCAAGCTTCCTTTAAAAAAAGAGGTGTGAGCCCCCAAAGCATCTCTCTCTCTCTCTCTCTTTCTGTCTCTCTCTGGAGATGGCTGACATTCTCCCTTGAATATGTGTTTCTTGCTTCCCTTAACGAATCTCTGTACCTCTATTGGCACCTGCTGAAATTCGTTTCCATCACCCCTGTCAAGGACCTTGCTGGCCCCTCCTCTTTGGGAAATTCCTCAGACCCTCTTCCAGAAACATCTCTTCTCCCATGACAATGCTACCATTAAATCCTAAATCTTTTGTACTTTAATGGATTTTGCTCCTCAAGATTCTCCTTAAGAAGCAAATAATAGGACATACCAAGCATTATGTCTGACATTAGTTAATATAGTAATTTGGATTCATTTATAGTCACAACCTACATGATAGAACAAAAAAAATATGTGCAGAGGGTTAGAATTTTGAAGGAAGAGAAGAGGATCAGAAAGATAAAGAGCAAATTGGTAGCTGTTATCTCAAGTGTCTAGTGAACTAACTGGATCATGATGGGATTGAGAGATGGATGGAAATCACAGAAAATTAAAATTAATTATTGACATAATTTTCTTAACATTTATAGTCATCTAAAGACAGAATCATGTGTTTATAGAGACAATATATTTTACATTTTTGACCATTTTAAACAGTTTAGAAAGTCATCAGAAATTTTTATAGACAAAATCCCTGACTGAAATGAGCATTACATTTTATAAAAATGTTCTGAATTTGGTTCAAACTATCAATAGCTCTTATTGAAATATGAAGTGGCAATTAGGAATTAATATGGAAACATTTTAATTCATAAAAATTTGTTTTCCCAAATTACATATCATAGATGAATGCCCAGCATACCTCTATAAAAGATTGACTTTACATACTTAAATTTAAATTTAGTATAATATTCATCTGGAAAGAAATAGCAAAATTACAAACTAACATACTTTGCTAAGAACTCTACTTAAATTGTAGCAATCAAGTCTTATAACAAACATGAGGATATACTATTATTATCATTTTACAGATGAGAAAACTGAGCATCTGAATTGAAATAACTTATCCTAGACCATAAATTCAGAAAACAGTTGTGACCTAGTCTTTTCCAACTTCAGAATCATTGCCTTAAAATTCTCACAATATCTTCCCCATGACATCATATATGTATAGCATTTCTTCAGTAAGTTTCCAAGTAAAGATCTTTAAAAATACAATAGAGAAACACCAATCTGAATGATTTATCTACTTTTTTTACGTAAAGAAACACTGAGTGGATAAATTATTTCTGAAATGTCTTTTGGGCCTTATAATGATAGCAACAAACTAAAAAATAATTTCCATACATTGACGAAATTTGCACAGTTATTAGATAAAAAGGTCTTGTAGTTAAAGAAATCTGTGAGAGTCGTTATACTTGTTACAGAAGTCTGTGAAAAACAGGATTGATTTTTATCAATCTGATATTACTCACAGAAAATAGTCACAGCTTAACACAGAAGAATGAACAAAATTGCCTGTAAGCTGCCTTCATCTATATGAATATGGAAGCCAAATTTTAACTACTTTTCCTGGAAAAGACATATACAATGAACATTTAAATAAAAGAATCATGATCTTTTCAAAGATTTTATGATTTTCTTAAAGCCAGCAGCTCTGCCAATTTGCTAAAAAACATGAAGAATTTTAAGAAATTTAAAGCTCTAAATTCAAGGCTATGAAAAAAAGTCTAGCATTACCATACATGTCTCAAGATGGTTCTGAATTCTTTGGATTGAGTATTTTAATTTTTTGAAACAGCTAACAATGTGTTGGGAGATAACCTAAATTCAGAGTTGCTGCCATAGAATAATCACCACATTTTCTCCATTAATTGATATTATGGAATATTAAGTATGCATTCATCCTAGAACAATGAAATATGTACTTTTAGTGATTTTCACTGTAGAGAAAGAATAGGAACTTAAATATCAACAGAAAAATTTACCTTCAATAGAAGGAAGAACTCATAAATTAGAGATGAACAGTTTAGATCTAATATTCTCCACTTTATAATTTTTACTATTTTATTAGTAATTATGTAAGATAAACATTATTCTATAATTACATTCAGTAGAACTTTGGGGGCTTATGATATCAACTCAAACTGGCTTTTCAAAATAAAAAAATAAAAAATACACTGCCCAAACACTTATAAGATTAGAACATGCAAATAAGAAGACCACTAAATTCACTCATCAATGACTGTTTAATTTTCTTTTTTTTATGCTACTGGAGAAAAGTTTATGATGATTGTAAATATGACTTCCAGACACTGTAAAGTTCAGTGCTTTGGTTTATCTAAGACTCTCTTGTAAAACACTCATGAGTGAAGCTTGAAAATCATTGTGCTGCCTCTTTCTGCTACCTGAGTTTGTGAAGATGTTCTGAGGGCATAGCATATACTTTCTGAATATTTCTGAATGAATGCTGCCAAAGTGATCCAGAGGTGTTATGGTTAGATACAGCTGGATATAGAATGTCCCCTGAAGAGTTCATATATTAATGTTCAGAGTTGATATAATTAAGTTATGAGGGTTGTAATCGCATCATTAGATAAATCCATTGTAATGGATTTACTGGGTGGTAACCTAGGCAGGTGGGTCCCTGGGGGGTTGGCTATAGGGACTGTGGTTTTGTCTGAATCGCCTTGCTTGTTTGCGTGTTCTCTGCTTCCAGCCTCCATGCTGTGTGAGCAGAGCCCTTGCGTTCTCTCTCTCTCTCTCTCTCTCTCTCTCTCTCTCTCTGTTTCCCACCACCATGCCCTGAGCTCCACATATGTAACCTGGCCTGACATGGACTGAAACTGAGATCTCCAAAAAATTGTGAGCAAGTAAATCTTCCTTCCTCTAAGTTGTGTGGTCGATTGTCTTGGATTACAGCAGTGAGAATGTTGACTAAGAAAAGGAGGTTACCTCAAAATGCTATTTGTGTGTGCTTTTTATTTCTTCATTACCACTATTTACATCTCAAAAACAGAACCAGTAAATTGGAGGAGAAAATTTTTAGAGAAAAAAATCCTATCACTTCTCCCTTATGTACATAAAGTTACTTAATATTTACAGAATTCTTTAAAGTTGGAAAAAAATTGAGAACCTATGTTACTGATAAATCAGTTAATGTTTTTGATCCTGCTTTATCTATATTTAATAGAAAATAAATATTTTCTTCTCTCTCCTAAATCTGCAGTTTGAGAGGATTAAAAAATGTTCATTAAAAGACAAGGGAGGGTCGAAGAAAGAAACAGTTCAAATAATACTATGGAGATATGTGAATGTATTACTACAAATTTCACTAACGTGTGGCCAGGGAGGAGAGGGAAGCAAGGTGGGGTTTGGAGGGAAGTACACCAAGAGCTGTGAGCATGTATATTTTTGTCACATTGAACCTCACGATTATGTATAGTTGCAAAACACTAATAAAATAATTTTTATTTTTATTTATTTTAAATATACTTTTATTGGTGTATTGTAGTCTCACAACATAATGTAGTTCAGAGTGATAGTGACATACAGGCACACAGCACTTGATGATCTTCCTCTTGGCTCCCTCTACCCTCCCTCCCTTTCCACATACATGATATTGATATTGGCATTGATAATTTCACATATGTACATAATATCAATGAAATGAGCATTTTAGATTATATAGCACACTTTTGAATACATTTTAGTATTTTATTTCTTATAATTTTCTAATGACAATGCATATTTTATAAATATACGACTAAGGGATGGTAAATAATGACTATAATGTCTTAATGAAATGTGAGTCAGATTTTCTCCATGCTTAACAATTAAAAAAACACTGACCAAAATTTATAGAAATACAAAGAATGACCGAATTTTACTACCTGTAAGCTATGATGTCTCTCTGGCTAGTTAGAACATTGCAGTGCATTCCAATAGATGTGTATGTGTCCATAGTGACAAGAAGCAACTGATGGTAGATGAATCTGTTTCTACCCAGTTCTTCAGCATGTTAGATAGAGCTATTTAATGTTAAAGATAACATTTTTGTTTATGTTCCTCCTTCCTTCCTTCCCTCCTTCCTTCCTCCCTTCTTTGCTAATGGTTGCTATTTTATTGTTGGGCCCTATGCTAAAAAATGGGATAGAGTAGAGAATGTAATAGTCATGGTCCTTTTATTCAGAGTCTAAGTTGGGAGAAGGACAACTACCAAATTTGCATATAATAAATATAAATTTTATATAGTGTATATTATAAATTGCATATTATGGGAAGTGCAGTGAAGTCAATGGCCGATTACTCTGAAGTACCTTAATAGTGATAGAGAGTCATTCAGTAGAGTAAGGAGCTCATCACGGAGAAAGCAGAATGTAAGCGGGTACTTGAATGACAAGGAGACGTCCATGAAAAAGAATGGCTGTGTTCATGAGAGAGATTCACCTAACAGAGCAGCATAGAGTCCAACTCTCTGACCTGTGCAGGATGGACAGCGTGGATAGATGCAAATGAGTAATTAGAAGAGTGAATCAGCCTGAAGTTGGAGATACAAACATTGACCACATTAGGCATGTATCATAGTAAAAATCAGGTCTTCTGAATTCAAGTCTAAGTACAATGGAGAACAACTGAAAATGCTGAGCAAAAATATTCTAAGATCTATTTTACATTCATTTTTTTAAAAAAATCTCTGTTGTTTGTAAGCAAAGTAAGTAAGAGTGAGTGGACCTGCCTACTTAAAGTATCTAGTTTGTGTTGCTAGTGAGGACTAGTGCTTTGGAGAGGTAAGACAATGGAAAGAATGTAAGTTCAATTTTGGAGGCAGTTGGGCAGAATTACTGATGTTCTCTGATAAGAAGGAGTGGGATCCAAGGTAATTCCTGCGTTTGTGGCTTATGTGACTTAGCAAATAGTAATGCTACTCACTGCACAGTGGATGCCTGGGTGCAGGAGGGAGGGTCAAAACGGCAAAACTAAGTTAGCTGTTTGGAATATCATAGTGAAAGATAGATTTTGTTGTTGTTTTTCCTTTTTGTGTATATATTAAAAGAGAGGCTTGTACTGATGATACAATATGAATAAAACCCAGTCCTGAGAAAAGTTCACTCTATTAGCTTCCTAAAACATTCAGAAATGTAATCTCTCACAGTTCTAGAATCTAGAAGTTCAAAATCAATGAGCTGGTAGGTCATGCTCCCTGCTAGGCTTCCTTTTTGACTCCTAATAGCATCAGGTATTGATTGATTTGTCTCAGCATGACTATAATCTAATCCTCCATATTCATGTGACATTTTTCCCCGTGTCTCTCTGCCTTTCCATAGCAGTCTTCTCTATGTGTCTACCTCTGTCCTCTTCTTCTAAGAACACTAATCATAGTGGATTCAGGGGCTACCCTACTCCACTATGACCTTATCTTAACTATATCAGAAATGAAATTGGTTTCTAATATAGTCACATTCTAAGGTATAAGAGTCAGAACTTCTTTTTGTGGGGCATCGTTCATGTCATAAAAATCACCCATCAATAGAGTATAGAGAAAAGAAGAAATGAGTTAGGCAATGAATGTGTGATGAATTTCAGCACATAGACTTCTTGGGGAAGAGGAAACCTTGGAAGTTGGAGGGAGTTAGCTAGGGGGAAGTCAGCCAGTATTTCAAGTCAGGAAAAGAGAGTAATTTAAGGCAAGAATGATAAAGAGATTTGAACTTTATTATGAGGAATGAGATGGAAGCAGAAAGGGAATTGTGCAATGAAATTGTTGATGTTTATGAAAATTCTAGTCATTAGTAAAACATTAACTTAAATCAGGTGAACCCTATTCAATAAAGCAAGAAAATGTGAAGTGTCTTAGAAGGATTCACCTTAAAAATTATTAAATGTAGCTGTGGATATTCTCTGGAAACTCAATGATGAGTAACAGCCAATTTCAAGATAAAAGGAATTCTCTATGGCTAATTATCCCTATGATTACTCTGCATTTTCTGTGTGTGTATGATGGAATAGGGGACTTTTTTTACTTACAGCACACTGTGGAAGCAACTTAATTTGGACTCTGATTCTACATTGCAAATAATAAAAAATATTCTACCCTCACTGGTGGCATAAGAGTAGAAAATAAAACAGATAAAAGTTAGGCAAATTAATACAAAAGCACACATATATTCAAGAAAGTGAATTTTTTTAATTATGGAAAAGCTAAAAGTTATAGAAAAAAGATTTAAAAATTTTCCTGCCGGGCGTGGTGGCGAACGCTTGTAATCCCAGTACTTTGGGAGGCGGAGACCGGAGGATCCGGGTTCGCGGCCAGCCTCAGCTCTCTCTCTCTCTCTCTCTCTCACTCTCTCTCTCTACTTAGTGAGGCCCTCCACAACTTCGTGAGACCCGGTTTCAAACTAAAGCATAAAAAAATAGGGCCGGGGGCGTAGTGCGGAGGTAGAACGCCCCTGCGTTCAATCCCCGGTACCGCAAAAAAAAAAAAAAAAAATTTCCTGTATTAAGGATAGTCAAAATATGGCAAAATATGTCATAAACTAAGAATGTCTAATGCTTATATTTATAATATATAAGAATCTCTATTAGGAGATTCAATTTACATTGACCAAAAATGAAAGGTCTACAGTAAGAGTGGGGCAAGACAAAGAAAATACTTAAGATCTGGGGATATAGCAAAGTGTTAGACTTGCTTTCCTAGAATGTGCAAGGCCCTCAGTTTGATCCTCAGTACTGAAAACTTGAAAATAAAATGAAAGAAAACAAAAAATTAAAAAACAAATATGCATATAAAAGTAATGTCATGTTATTGTTGGCAAAAGTATAAAGAAATGCATGTAATTATAGTCCCTGAAAGGTATTTAATTTGAGATAAAAATTGAACAATTTTCATAATCTTTTTATTTACTAATATGCGTAATTTAATTTTGAATACGTTGCATAGAAAAGCAACAAATGTTTCCTCATTGTAATAAGATGAGTTGATCCAGCTTTCGCCATTTATTTGGTATCTATAATTCACCCAAACTTGCACAGATTTCTTTAATCTACTGAGCATTTATGATTGCCTCTCTGAGTTAAAAATCAGTTATGAAAATTATGTATATATGCTCACAGGTCTGATATTCTAATGGTTAAAATAGATCAGAAAACAAGTACATTCTTTTTAAACGTAATATGCTTCATGAACTGAGAATGCCATAAGTATTTTTTATATATCTCCCTTCGTTGTTTTGCCTGTTTTCAAATATCTAGATCCAGATAACTTTTTCTCCTGGACTGCCCATCTTAATTTATCTGAAAGGTAATGAAAAAGGGCAATGTACAAGATGTTTAAAGGTTAGTTAAATAGATAAAAGTGGTAACAAAAATTAACTTCATAAACAGAAAAACAATGAAAATCACAATAAAGCATGCATTTAACTGACATATACATTTCCATTTTGTTAAAAATAACTTCAAGTTTCTCATGATAATGCACACATGCAACTCAGTTCAGTAATGGTACAAAGTAATTAATTATGAGACAGGTTAATGCAATGTTCTGTTGAGACCAAAGTTACATTATGTGCAATTTATGCATTGCTGTTTAGGAGAGGAAAAGATCAAATTAGTTCTATAAGCAAATTGTATCATTTGACCAGCTCACCAAAACTATCCAATGAGGGGGAAAAAAAGTCTTACAATATTTCTCTCTCTGTATTATATGCAATGAAATAAGCATAAAAATAACAAAAACCAATGGAAATATAGTTTTGCATTTATCCAGTATAATTCTGAAAGACTTCATAAGAAAATCTCTAAACCCGAAGAAGCAGAAAAATATTCTCCCTTGATGTTCTTGTATTCTCTGTATAAAGCTGGTTTGAAGGAGGAATTGCTCAGTTAATAGTTTCTATAGAAGCAGTTTAACCAGTTTCCTAGGGAGCATAGTTGCTTAGGAAACTCAAAAATATTATGGCGCAGAGGCTGTGACTAGACACCTGCTGGCACACACAGTTTCACACTGCCATTTTTACCCACTTTCTCTCTCTCTTCTGGCTGTGCTCTCATATGGCAGAAGTGCAGAGTTGGAAAACCAGTGTGATTCTTGGCACAGGGTAAGGAAAATAAAATAGCTTGTGGGTCTACCACAAAGGCCACCTTTGGTAGATAAGTTGTTTTTGATGGCTGATTGGGCTACGTTTTCCTCCACGGCAAACACCTTTCATTGGCCATTGGGATAATCTCTGAAGATTTAGTATAATCATATTCTCTGGAAGCCCTGGCACATTAAGAAATGGTAATTGAATTTCATGAGAGCCATTTAAAAAAATCTGTCTATTTGAGAAAAAAGAAAAAATCAAGGGCATTAGTATACAAGGTATACTATAAAACAGGCTATTTTTTGAGAAAAAAAGACGCTTCTTTTGAAATGTGTAATAATATATAAAAATAGATTGCATGTTATGTAATCCTTTCAGATTTTTGAACCAATGAATAATTCTTGTATTAATTAACCATATTATTTTTATATAAAATAAAGGTTGTATGAACGTTAAATTTTGTATATGTTTATCCACCTACCTCTATATCTAAATGGGTTTTGTAATGCCTTTTGAAAGTCGACAACTCATTTACAGTTGATATCCTTTTAAAATGTGAAATAATGACAGCAATGTGGGAGCGTGTGCTGTAAACGTGACTCGTGGTCTCAGCACGCCAGGCTGCCACATTTAGCAGCTGTTCAGTAGACATAGAAGGAGCTAAGCAACAGAACCCGAGCCAGTGGACTGAAGACCCCTAGATGACACAGCATTATAAAGAGAGAAAAAAAACAACTTTGCAATTAACCACCAGCAATCCCTCAGGTCCGATGCTCAGCATCATTCCTGGCTTCTGCATTCTGTCTGTGAAGCTCTTAGACACAGGCAATCACAACTTTTCTCACAAATGTTCTATTGCAGCAGATTACAGTAAAGTTGCTCATATTTTAGCAGTCAATAATCCCAGATATTCAGAATGAGAGAGACTTAAAAAAACTCCTTGGCAGTATCGCAGTGTTAAAGTGAACATGAATGTTTAACTTTCTAATTAACCTTGTTTGCTTTGATGGTTAATGGAATCCTGAAACCCTATTGTTTCCACACTACCTGCTTAGGGTCCCAGTCACACTTTTGATTTGCATATTCCTTTTGTGTCAAGGTTTCCCTAGACATAAAACATCCCTGGATCTCTCTGTCATACAAACAAACAAACAACTGGACACAAAAGGTCTCCATATAAACTACACACCCTGAATGATCCAGTCCCTCATCACAATCCACCTCTGTGCCCCACACTGGCCCCCACTATGTGCTCTGTAACCTCTTGTCTCAGCTCCTTTGCCTTACTAGCTCTTCTGTCTTGAAAAGTCATCCCCACGTAGAAGATGGCTCCTTCCCTCTATTTCTTCAGGATACTCTCGAAGTATTCCTTTGTTGGGAGGCTTTTTTCTATCCACCTGTCTAAATGTCAATCTTCCTCTGCCTTTGTCCCTTTTATCCCCCTCTTCCTTCCTAATCCTTTCACTCTTAGCCCACACCATTCTATGACATGTCATGTGCCCATTATTTTGATTTTTTTTTTTACCAAAAAGGATGTAAGTTTCAAGAAATCAGAGACTTGATCTTGTTCACTGTTGTATTCTGACCATCGAGAAAATGGGCTAGAACATGATAGAGAATCAAAATATTAGTAATTGGGATGAATGAATGAATGAACGAATGAGTTAAGATATATCTACAAGTCACAAGTAGGATAGTGTTCATGGTTCTTTTAGGTTACCTCAGAAAACCTACTCAGAGTGACATTTTGTCAGATTCCTCAGGCAGTGTCTCTTCATGAAAAAGAACAGAGAACAGGCTCCAAAATACTCCTTTCAATAACAGATATTCATCTTGCAAATGACTACTCTTATATTGTAAAGGACAGTTTATCAATCCTTTTTCAGGACTTCAAAATAAAACATTGGCAATTCTTTGTCTTATTTAATTGATGTTGATGTCATAATGACAAAAACAATCGCCACAAAAAACCCACATTAATTGTATTAATAGTCTATGCTATGGGATATATTCTGTGTTTAATGTGTTCTACTTTTTAAAATCATTGATATAAGTTAATGTATATTTGCTGTAATGATTGATTACTATGATTTACTTATTTATTTTTGCAGTGCTAGGGATGAACCCATAGGCTTACACATACTAGGCAAGTGCTCTGTGATGCAGCTCCATCTCCAGCCACTGCAGTGATCCAAACAATACTCAACAGAGGCAGAGGAATAAAGACTCCTGGGTAAGCATGGGTCCCTCATAAATAAAGCTGAGATCAGGACTACAGGGCAGATAGTGTGAGAAGAGATGACAGTTAGCAGGAGGGAAGAACAAGGGAGAGTGAGGCAGGGAAGGAGGAAAAATTTATATCAAAGTGCATTATTGAGTGTATCGCTATGGGCAAGGGATGATTATAGGGAACCTACGAAATGCCTTCCAGGACTGTCCAGTCAAAGCATCGGTCTATAAGCTCCCTCTTCATTTGATCAAAACACACTTCTCTAGAGTGTTTGGTACTCCTGAGTTTTACATACTGTGACCACTTACTACTATAGCCTATTCGGAAATCATGTACTATTCCTCTAAGGTGTAAGGCTGGGTCACTCATCATACAGGGCTGAGAAGTCTTTCCTGTACTCAATGCATATGGGCCCTGTATAAAATCTACTGTTTTTGAGTTTTTCAGGGTCTCTATAAATGCTTTCATATGCAATTTTTAGTGGAATAAATGAGATGCTCTTTACTGCAACTGGCCCTCAGGCTGTTGGTGATATTTTTTTCACCTTACTTCTTCACCACAAAGTCTAGATATGCCTCCACTTCAAGCAGCATTTCATCTGGGTTTAGTTGCTTGCCTTGGCTACCTTTCATACCTGAGAAGGAGCTTTTACCCTAACTGACTTCTGCAATGGCCCTTTCACCATTGTACTAAGCGTGAAAGCACCGAGAGAGACCCAGGTTGATGTCTGATTTCCAAGCACACTGCCTGTCAAAATTGTGTGTCAGGGAACTCTACTGAATTCCCTAGTACAGCTGTCCCTGTACCTGAAGCACCAGAAACCCAGACATTTAACCAGCAGAGTCCGAGACTTGCAAGGAAAGGAAGCATACATTTCTCACAGCTAAATGGCAGTGAGTGATGGTGAGAAAGGTCAGATGAGTTTGGTCCCTGCACTCGAGTGTTCTAGCCATTGGGTACAAGCTCCATATTTCCATAAATGAGTGCAATGCATTCACTGAATCCTAGCAGATGATATCTCAACCTTGAGAATAATTTTGCCAGATGTGATGTTTTACTTTAGTCTTCAATAAGACATTTCAATGTTCTGTTTGAATCATTGTATATGATATTGTGTGGACAGAATTAGTGGATTCCAAAGTCATCAAGTGTTCATTGGCATACTGAGGTGATGCCACATGGTATATGTCTTGGATATTGATGTTCTCAGGAAAACTATAGGCGGGGATGGAAAACCAGTACTAAAGTAAGAACTCTGTTTTGGATGAGAGAGTCTGAATCAGTCTCTTTAGCAAATGTTACCATTTCATAGTCTCATCATTGACATCTGTTATCAAAATTTCAGATTTTCAAACATCAGAAGAAAGTAAATCTAGCTTTTTGAAAAGAAGTGCAAAAGAACCTCTGGACCCATGGAGAGCTTCCATTCCTGAAACCACAGCTACTCCATTCATGGCTTCTTCCACAAACACTTAAATGGTCAAAGATATAAGGTACCTGATGTCTACTGGATGAGGCATCTTGTCTAGTGGGGTTTTGAATGTGCCATTTGTGGTTTACAAACTTCAGTGAGTGCTAATTTGAGGCATAGAAATCTCAACACCTGAAAATCTATCTGTGTGCCCCTTCTCTGGAGTGCATTGATTCTGAACTGCTAATCTCACTTTTTTCAGAATCCTCATCAACTACCCAAACAATCATCTCTGCCCCCAAAACCTGTGTATCCTGACCTTAGGTCAGATCTTCCTTCATGCCAAGAGACTAACCAAGTATGCATGTCCAAGATCTGCTCACGGTGAGGATTCCTCATATCACTGCCCTGGAGTGTCACTGCTTACTATGTGTTGTTTGAGTTGTGTCACTCAAAATTAAATGTTGAGGTCCTAGTGTTTGAGATCTGTGAATGTGACCCTGATTCAGTAACTTATCCTTACAAGAAAAGAGAGAGGGACATTTTGACACATAAATACACAGGGATAATGTCATGTGACATTTGGGACAAACACTGAAATGATGTAGCTATAAAATAACCAATGCCAAGGATTTCCAACAGCCACCAGAAGCTGGAGTGAGGCAAGGGAGACTTCCTCTATAGAGCCTTCAGAGGGAGCATGGCCCTGCTGACAACTGGATTTCAGAAGTTCAGCTTCTAGAACTGAGAATCAGTTTCTCTTGATATAAGCCACCCAGCCAGTGGTACTTCATTACAACAGCCCTAAGAAACTCATAATCTCTCCATCAACAGATGAATGGATTACAAAATTATGGGATATATATACAATGGGATTCTACTCAGTCATAAAGAAGAACAAAATTAGGTCATTTGCAGGGAAATGGATGGAACTGGAGAATATTATGCTAAGTGAGATTAGTCAGTCACAAAAAGTGAAAGGTTGGATTTTCTCCCTCATCTGTGGAAGCTAGGAGAAACTGGGACATAGGAGGGACTCCAGACAAAGGAGGAGAAACCTTAGTGGAGTGAAGGAGGGGACCTAATTGAGGGAGATGGGGGGGAGGACTTGAAGAGGGAAACACCTCAATGGTCATGATGTACATACACAAACTTATCAAAGTTAATCACTGTGCTGAGCACGGGAAGGTGGGGAAGGAGAGGGAGTGGGGTGGGGAACTGAGGGAGGCTCAATGTGCATGTATGCCTCCATCATTCTGAACTTCATCAAGATGTATGATTACCATGCACCAATAAAAAAAAGAAACTAATAATCTCCATATTGTTCTGTCTTGCAGTGGCTTTATATTTTCAGCTTGCTCTAACTTATTGAAACAACCAATCTCTAAACTAAGGTTCTTTCAACCAGGAGGCCAAAGGTGTGAGCTGAGGACACACGAGCACACTAATCTGAGCCACCTGCTTATGTGACTTACTTTGCCCTCTGGACCTGGTCAGGTGAGTTTCAGGAAGGAAGATCTCAATTGCACAGCAGACTGCTTCTCCATCCATCTGACCTTGTGACTTGGTAATGTGACACAACCAGGATGGTAATGGACAAAGTCACCACATAACATTTGGTGTTGGGCAGTTATGGAAAACATGGTCTGACTGCAGTCAGTTGCTTTTCCTCGGTCAGGAGTTCATTCACATATCTGGAGCTATTTTTCACATAAAGGGGAGATTCATTTATTTTTGGTACTAAGGGATGAACCCTGGGGCATTTTACCTCCAAGCTACATCCCCAACCCTTTTTGTTTTTTATTTTGAAATAGGGTTTTACTAGGTTGCTGAGAGTCTTGCTAAATGGTTGAGGATCCAACCTGTGACCCTCCTGTCTCAGAATCCCAAGTACTGGGATTACAGGTTTGTGTCACCACACCCAATTTAAAGGGTAAATTTCTGCTGCTGAAAACATGATTTTGTTGCAGAATATTCTTAACAATGTTGTAACCCTCCAACTGGAGCTTTCCAGAGAGCTCATGCAGCTTCTCTAGTTTGTATACCTTTAGCCTCATTGGATCTGCTGAGTAACACAACCAAGCTGGGGCAGCTTGTACAAGAGTTGGGCATGATTATAAAGTATCACTGATCTATGAGCTAAACATTACTAAAGAGGATGATTTTTATGCTTTACAGTCAGGAATTCACTCTTTTTCCAGATCCATGTGCCTTTCCATAGTAGTAGATTTATTGGCAGACTAGGTTGTCAGGGTCAAGTTTCTTTCTCTTATTTTTCAAATCCTGCAGGCATGTCAGTTTAATCAACCTGGGACTTCCCTGCAAATTTATCTATCTAGTCATTAGTTGCCTGATAATAGGTGTCCCAAAATGCTTCTGAGAAAGAGAGAGAGAGAGAGAGGAGAGAGCATTGCTCTGTCTCGTTTAGCTTTTGATTCTAGCTCAGCAGCTCCACTGTTGGCTTTTCTTAATTCATTGGTATATAAGGTATATAAGTGCTATTTATAAAATAGTAGCTTGATTCACTCTCTGAAAATATTCCTTTTGTGTAAATTTCCATCTAGAGAAAGATGCTCTTCCATCTCGGGACATAAAACCCATGAAATCCCATTAGAGAATTAACCTTTAACAATGCAGTTCCATCTATTCCTCAGAGATAAGTAAATGTCTAAAGTACCTTAAAGAAACATATGTGGTTTTCTCCCACGACAAGGTCTATATTTATATGCATCCTTCAATAGTCTCTAAATTTGACATCTAATGTCCTAGGGGTATTAGCTTAAATTCTGTAACCCCAAGCAAATTTTCAGAAAAGATTTCTTTTCTGTTTTTATTTGATTATCTGTTATTAAGTAAAAGCATAGAAAAAATCCATTTAGTTTGTAGGCTTTACACTCTTACTACACCTGCCCCATCAGAGCCCCATCTCCATGCCATACACACTTGCCAACATATGCATATATGGCCATCATTTTTCATCATTACTTCTGAGTTTTCCAGGGAACTTGCCCAAGGAATGAAAAGATTCAGTATACTACATTTTTAAAACTAATTAGAAAGAAAAATACACTTCCTAAAGTTTTGCTTCTGAGAAATACTTTTTGAGATATACTACCACAGAATGCAAAATTTGGCCCAAATCTATTCCTGTATATCACAAAAGAAGCAATGCGAAACTAATGTACCTGCTGTTAGTTAATAAGAACCCCAGGTTTGCTTCTAGAGTATGTGACCAGTAGTTGGGCAGGGTGTGATGGTGCCAAAGTTTGAAAATAATGGAATAACTTCATGACATAAACTTTTAGACATACAGTACTCTGAGTCCTACAAATCAGTTAATTAATTATAATTAAATATGTCATTTTTCTGAATAGTTTCCTCAATAAATTTACAATTGTATTTGTTGTCATATAGTTTAAAGTTTTTGTTTTGGGTCATTTTCTTATTTTTTTCATCTCTAGTTTATTGATCTCATCAGAAAATCTGTTGCCAGCGAAGGGAAAGGAATGGGGCACCCCCTTCCCCTTAAATTCTCATTCTCTCTCTTCTTTCTTTTCTTTCTTTGTCTTGAAACAGCCTGATTTAGTACTTGCCCTTTTTGTGCTGTCCAAAGAACAAAGCCCTTCTTAACCAAATCGAACCCTTTTTTCTTATATTTTAACATAACCATCTTATACAACATTAGTTACTATTTATCCTGACAATGCATGATGCTTATACATCCCACTTATGTTACTGTTATATTACTGATAGGTACCAATTTTTGAAAGTAATACAACTGTAAATTGTTAGATTTTACATAAGCTTCTTATTCTCAGTGGCAGAGACACAACTTGTTCACATGTAAGAATTCCACTTGGTACATTCTTTTTTTTTTTTTTTGCAGTACTGGGGATTGAACCCAGGGGAATTCTACCTCTGAGCTACACCCCAGCCCTATTTTTTTTATTCTTTATTTTGAAACAGGGTCTCAATAAGTTGTGGAGGGCCTCACTAAGTAGCTGGCTGCAAACCTGGATCCTCCGGTCTCAGCCTCCCAAGTGCTGGGATTACAAGCTTGCACCACCATGCCCATCTGGTATATTCTAAGGTAAATGCTGAGCCACATATTCACCTCCATGTGTGGGCACACTTGCTTGACCGTTAGTGTACATGGTCTAGCTTGTCCCTATTAAGAGGTTAGGGTAAGAGTCTAAGATGGCCCACAAAATTTCCATGTCCTGTATTATCTTTACCCCTTAAGTTCACACTCAGCCTTTGAACATGAAAAGATCTGACTTGCATAAGAAGGTTATCAATTGGTTGGCTTTTCGTTAATCAAAAGAAAATTTATGTAGGGTGGTGTTGGCATAGCCAGGTATACCTTTTAAAAAGGTGAAAAGTTAAGCTGGGTATGGTGATGCATGACTATAATCACAGTACTTGGGAGGCTGAATCAGGAGGATCACAGGTTCAAGGCCAGCTTCAGCAATTTAGGAACTTGACAAGACCCTGTTTCAAAAACAAAAAGTAAAAAAAGATTGGGGGTGTAGCTCACAGATAGAATAATCCTGGGTTCAATGCCCAGTAATACACAGACACAAAGATGACACACACACACA